>JAHLJT010000631.1:128890192-129048506 GCA_031308135.1 Acheta domesticus | reverse complement strand
GCAGCGTAGGGCGGGCCAGGAGTGGCTTTTGGACACTGGCGCTGGGCAGGGCAGAGCAGGTAAGAGTGCGACACACTGTATTCAGAATTCACTGCTCTTCCTCTTGTAGCGTCGCGAGGTGGCGCACGTGCCGTTTCGCTGGAAAGCCCGGCCTTAAGCCGGATGGGGGATGGGGGTGGAATGCGGCGGCGCCTCGCCGGCGCGCGCCGGGGCAGGAAATCCCAGCCTAAAAATAACCAGGACAACTGAGCGTGCCTGAGTGCGAGTCCATTGATGAAGGCTGCTCTCTGCTGAGGGCTGGCTTGCGAGCCGAATGACGCCCGCCGCTGGTAGAGTGGGGGACGAGCCGTGGGGTATTTATTGCGGCGCCGACATGCGCTCGGGGATACGCTAGTGAGTCGAAAGACGTGAGGTATCTCCGTGCAACCTTGCACGTTTGGCATCCGGCCATGTAACATCTAGTTACGGGGACTAATGTCCGACAGCTCGCACTTCGCGCAGCTTCTCATGCTCTCGAGCAGAGGCACTGGGCTCAGCCTAGGGACGGTCGCGGGGTTTCGCGGCTTAGAGAATAGAAAGGTTGCCTAAGGTTTTCAATTTTGTAACATTATCTTGTAATTTATTATTGTAAATATACTGTACATACTATTCAGAATCTGTCGTCTGTGCTTTTCATGTCCAGTACGCCACAGACTCGGAACCTTTCTTTCTAAAACTGGTGGCAGCGGTTATCGTAAACTCACGCCGGGGTGCCGCAGTTCTTTTTCTAAAACTGGTGGCAGCGGTTATCGTAAATTCACGCCGGTGTGCCGCAGTTCTTTTCTAAAACTGGTGGCAGCGGTTATCGTAAACTCACGCCGGTGTGCCGCAGTTTCTTCTAAAACTGGTAGCAGCGGTTATTGTAAACTCACGCCGGAGTGCCACAGTTTTTTGTCTAAAACTGGAATAGTACGCGTAAAGACAGTGTACCGCAGTTAAAGGTGCACACGCGTCGTAATTACGTGGCGCCGGCAGAGTCGTGCACGCCACGAGAAACCGAAAGTGCGGTAATTCGGTACGGTAGTTTCGGGGCGGTACAATCCGACTCGGAACCTTTCTTTCTAAAACTTGGAACTGGAATTGGTATTGGTACTGGAACTGGAGCTGGAACTGGTACTGGAACTGGAGCTGGTATTGGTACTGGCACTGGAAGGAGACATCCCGGACGGACCAGAACGAGAGGAAGGAAGGAGGCCAGAACACCGGATCCAGAAGGCGCTCACGCGACACCGAGGTCAACTGAACGTAAGTGTGTTTTTTGTACTGGCCGGGGATCAATTCAGGCAAAATGTCTTTCTTAGCGGGTTATAGGAAAGAGGTGCTTGTTAGGGTCGCGACGGAGATGGGGGAAACGTTGGAAGGGAACGAGACGATAGTTAGATTAAAATCTATCATCACGGGAAGCGAGCAGTACGATGAAATATTCGTGAAACAACTTGCTGATCAGGAGAAGAACAGGTCGCAGAAGCACGCGAACTTGAATTAAAAGAGCAGGAAAGATTACGCGAACTCGAGAAAAAGAGCGAGAACGGCAGGAAAAAGAGCGAGAAAGGCAGGAAAAAGAGCAAGAACGGCAGTACGAACTCGAACAACGGCAGTACGAACTCGAAACGGCTGAAATTAGCTAATCAGGCTACCTCGCGCGAATCTTTAGGTAGTAGAGATTCGGGAAACAGAAGTAGTATCCGTATCAGCCATGTAATGGATAAGTTCAAAGGCGAAGGTGAGGATATTACCTTGTTTTTAAGTGTATTTGAGGCGCATGCTCGTCAGCTCGACATTTCGCCGGTAGAATGGGTCAGTCAATTAATGGGATTGCTTCCCAATGAAATAAATACATGGTTAGTTGTAGGATCAGATTCTTCAGAGCAGGATTATAATCAAATCAAAACGCAGCTTTTGGATATGTACAAATTCACGCCTGAAAAATGTCGTCAGATGTTTTGCAGTCATGCAAAGGGTGCGAAAACTACATGGAATGTTTATGCTCGCGAACTGACGAACTATTGCCAGAAATGGATTTCAGGGTTGAAAGTTGAAACTTATGATCAATTATTAGACTTGATTGTCACCGATCAGATGAAACGGAAGGTACCGGCGGACATACGTGCCCATTTCGTAGATGTTTGGGGCGAGGTTTCGCAGTCCCAAGATTTGGCGCGTAGGCTGGACACCTACGAAAACAATAGGTCTAGTGCGTATAGGAAAGATTTTTCTAAGGTTAATCACAAGGAGCCTGTGGGGGAACAAAAGTGGAAAAAGGTGACGAGGAGAGCGTGCCTTCCACTTCTAAGCCCGCAGCGCCCAAGGCAGATAGGAACGCGGAATTCGACAAGCCGCAGGAACGCACGTGCTATTTATGTAAAAAACCGGGGCACATTAAGAAATACTGCCCTCAGCTCAAATCAAGCGAGAAAATGTGTCACGTTGTCGACACCAGTGCGCAGGAATTGTTGCTTCCTCACACGTTTTTCGGCACGGTTTGCGGAAATCCTATTTCTTTCTTACGAGATTCTGGGGCGACGGTTGATCTGATCAACAGCAAATACGTCAGGCCGAATCAATATACCGGCGAATCCGTATGGGTTAAACAGCCCTTGGACGAGGCGCCGAAAAATCTACCGGTAGCTAAGGTAGAAATTGTAGGCCCGTTCGGTAAGCTTGTTACCGAAGCCGCAGTCGCGAAAAATTGCGACTTAGAATATTACATTCTGAGTAATCGATCTGCCACGCTTCTCTCGGAAATCAGGCAAGGGTTTTTAGAACCGCAGTTTCTTTGTGCGGTGCGAACCCGTGCCCAGACGGCGGCCGGCAGGGCGACGGGGTGGGGCCGGAGGCGATGGCGGCGGCGCCAGGCAACGCGCCGGCCGCCGAGCGCCCTGGTGACGCACCGGTTGCGGTCATGAACGAGGCTTTGGGGAAGGAGCGGTCGAGCTAGGCGTGGTCGTAGGAACAAGTCGTGCGCGCGACGCACCCCAAAAACCTGCGTCGGACGCGAAAGCTCCCGACGAGGAAACTTGTGTCTTGTTAGGCGAGGTAAATGACCCGGGCAATGTTGTTGAAAACAACGCGGAATTTGAAGTAGATTCCGGGAGCGTTGCATTGTCCCGTTTAGACCCGTCCGAATTTGCCAAAGCTCAGAGACAGGATGAAGAGCTCTTACCGCTATTCGAGCTAGCCGAAGGCCCAGAAACGGAACGGCGCGATTATTTTATAGAACGCGGCCTTTTGTTCCGGAAACGGCAGAGCAAGCGCGGTGAGCAATTCTCCATGCTTGTGACTCCGCGGGTGTATCGTGGCACCATATTGAAGCTTTGCCATGAAGTCGCCCACGGTCATTTAGGTGTCACAAAAAGTAAAGACGCGATGGCCAAGTATTTCTTCTGGCCGAACTGTTACAAAGATATGGAAAATTACGTACGTAGCTGCGATAGTTGCCAGCGCGTAGGTAACGGCGGCGAGAAGCTTCGCGCGCCTTTAAAAAATTGTACCTATAACGGGTGAGGCGTTTGAGAAAGTAAATGTAGATGCTTGTGGCCTTTTCCCGAGTCTGAGTCAGGAAACAAGTTCATACTAACTGCTATGTGTTTTGCAACAAAATATCCCGAGGCTATTCCCATACGTGATCTGACGACGGTCACGGTCATTGAAGCTTTATTAGATCTGTTCAGTCGGATTGGATTTCCGCGAGAGCTTCAAACAGATCAGGGAACTTGTTTTACTAGCACTCTGATGGCGGAATTCGCCGAGAGATTTTGCATTAGATTAATTAGAAGTTCGCCTTATCATCCGCAATCTAATGCCGTAGAACGGATGCACAGAACCATGAACCGGTTGATGAAGGTTCTTTGTTTAGAGATGGGGACTGACTGGGAGTGCCAGCTTCCTGCAATTATGTTCGCGTTACGCACGAGTGTGCACGAATCGATAGGTTTTTCTCCAGCCGAGTTAGTCTATGGGAAAAATCTCCGCACACCCATGACGCTGCTTTACGAAAAGCTTGCGGGTGCTGCAGAAAGCGAAGAGAGCACGGTGGTTGAGCACGTGTTCAAGTTGATTAATAGACTGAAGCGTTCGCGTGAACTTGCCCATACCAAAATGGCGGAAGAACAACACAAGCGTAAGGTGTGGTACGACCGCAAGGCGATCTCGCGCAGTTTTGAAATAGGCGCGAAGGTGCTGGTTTTGGCGCCTAACAGAACGCGGAAACTCGCGGTGCAGTGGGTCGGGCCAGGCGAAGTTCGGGAGAAAATGTCCGAACACAATTACGTAGTTCAGATGCCGGGGCGGAAAGAACCACGCGTGTATCACATCAACATGATGAAAAAGTATCACCAACGTACTGAATACGTGAACTTTCTCGGTTCTGCGACGGTCACTGCCGCAGGCGAGGAAGACGCGTTAGACCGCTACGCGTTAAGATTAGATTCCGACGACTTTGACGCGGAAGAAATGCTAAACGATACTAAGGTTGAACCCGAGTTCCGCGAAGCACTTAAAAATGTCATTTGTAAATACAGGTGTATTTTTAGTGAGAAACCTGGTCTTACAGATGTAACGACCATGGACATTGAATTAACTGACACTGATAAAGTAGTCCGAAGTGCACCTACCGCATGTCGCCGAGACAAACTAAGATATTGCGGGAAGAGGTGGACAAAATGCTTCGCGACAACATCATTGTGGAGGCGGAGAGTGATTATACATCTCCTATGATCCTGATCGAGGCCCCGGGCAAGTCTCCACGGCCCTGCATAGATTTTAGGCGCCTCAACGAGATTATTAAAACAGATTACTTTCCGTTACCCAATCTCGAAGAACGGATTGAACAGGTAGCTGCAGCTAAAATCATTAGTGTGTTAGATTTAAGTAAGTGTTTCTGGCAGATAGGTCTTACGGATAGGGCGCAGAGATATTCGGCGTTCGTGACCAGTTTCGGCACGTATCGACCGCTTAGGTTACCCTTCGGGATAAAGAACGGCCCTTATCAATGCTGTAAAATCATGGGCACTTTGCTAAAAAACTGCCAAGAATTCGCGGTACCGTACCTTGATGACATCGCGGTTTTCAGTAACACTTGGCAAGAACACATTCGGCACCTAGATACGGTCTTTAGTATATTGAAATCCGCCAAATTGACAGTGCAGCCGCGCAAGTGCTTGTTTGCGCGGGCTAATGTAAAATATCTTGGTTACGTCGTCGGTAACGGGAAATTGCGGCCGGCCGAAGCCAAGATACAAGCAATCCAGAACTTTCCCAGACCAGAATCAAAGAAACAAGTGCGTTCTTTGCTCGGTTTGGTAGGATATTATCGACGCTTGATACCCGGGTTTGCGGAGAAAGCGGCGGCACTGACAGATGCGCTGCGGGGACGCGAGCGCCAGGGTAAAGTCGTCTGGACAGAGGCATGTGAAAAGTCTTTCAATGAGTTGCGACAAGCTCTTAGCGAAAAAACAGCGGTATATGCTCCTGATTATAGCAAGGAATTTCGAGTTCAGGCAGATGCATCTCAGAGAGGCTTAGGCGTGGTTCTCTACCAAGTAAATGATGAGGGAGTAGAACAACCAGTTGTTTTTCTAAGCCGTAAATTAAGTGATACAGAAACTCATTATGGCACCTCAGAACTTGAGTGTTTGGCTCTTATTTGGGGGTTGGATAAACTTAAGATTTATCTCGACGGGCAGGCCACAATTCAGGTCGAAACCGACCACAACCCGTTGGTCTGGTTGCGTAATACGTCTGGCAAAAACCCCAGATTATTACGCTGGTCCCTTTTAATTCAGCACCTCGATTTACGCATCATGCACAAAAAGGGCTCAGAAAATGTTAATGCAGATGCGCTTAGTCGCATGTTTGATGATGTGAATGATCCACAGGCCAGTGTAGGGAACACACACGTTCATGACATGTATAAATGTCGGTGAAATTCTATGTAAATAATTTATAATTCAAGGGTAAATTGTTTTGTTTATTGTGATCTTTTTATATGTAGATACATACATGTGTCAATAAATTCAGTTAAGAACGGCACATGATGTATATAACGAATTCCACAATTATTATGTAATACTTCAACGCAACGTAAATGTTTTGTATTTTATATTTCAGGTTTTCATGTAATGCAAGAGGCGTCAAGAATTATCATGTAATATTTCAATGTAAAGTAAATGTTTTGTATTTCAGGATTTTATGTAGTTCACAGATGCGTCAAGAATATTTATGTATGTAAATAGATGTAAGGTTTAAATGTAAATGGCAACATAGTTAGGAAAAAACGGGGGGGACAGCCCACAGATTTATTTCACAAATTTTGACTAGATAGGGTTTTGATATTATTATGTTCATGTAAAAAAATTATGACGTAAGGTCTCAGGACCAGGTACTTTAGCTAGCAGAATTTTTTTCCTGGGCATATTTTGCTGCGAAAAAAATTCTCACCCCGGCATGGGAGGGTCTGTAGCGTCGCGAGGTGGCGCACGTGCCGTTTCGCTGAAAGCCCGGCCTTAAGCCGGATGGGGGATGGGGGGAATGCGGCGGCGCCTCGCCGGCGCGCGCCGGGCAGGAAATCCAGCCTAAAAATAACCAGGACAACTGAGCGTGCCTGAGTGCGAGTCCATTGATGAAGGCTGCTCTCTGCTGAGGGCTGGCTTGCGAGCCGAATGACGCCCGCCGCTGGTAGAGTGGGGGACGAGCCGTGGGGTATTTATTGCGGCGCCGACATGCGCTCGGGGGATACGCTAGTGAGTCGAAAGACGTGAGGTATCTCCGTGCAACCTTGCACGTTGGCATCCGGCCATGTAACATCTAGTTACGGGGACTAATGTCCGACAGCTCGCACTTCGCGCAGCTTCTCATGCTCTCGAGCAGAGGCACTGGGCTCAGCCTAGGGACGGTCGCGGGGTTTCGCGGCTTAGAGAATAGAAAGGTTGCCTAAGGTTTTCAATTTTGTAACATTATCTTGTAATTTATTATTGTAAATATACTGTACATACTATTCAGAATCTGTCGTCTGTGCTTTTCATGTCCAGTACGCCACACTCTCTATAGACGAATGTGATAAAATAAATACCCGGGCAATGCAGAGCACTTCAGGTAGTTTATTTTATGTAATTTCACGGGTGCATCAAAATCGATAAATCTCCCTTCTCTCGTGGTATTTAGTATTATTTTTGGGGGAATAATTCATTAATAAAGTCAAATAATACTATTAACGAAAAAAATAAAATGAAAAAGATATAGCCACTGGTGATTCAGGTATTAGCAAATGTTGAAACAACTTAATATTACTGACCCTTGGAATGATTTCATGCAAGACAATATACTTGCACATCACGTGAATTCATCAGTTTCGTTTATATTCTTTATTATGTACAAAAACCTAGTTAGCATTAGAAGAAAAAATATTAAAATAATATTAAACTAAGTAAGCAAACTTAATTAAAATTATAGGAAGTCATGATATCTTGGCCTTTGGAACTGTATCTATGCAAGATTTACTATTCTCGAATGATCGCCCTTTTAGGTGTAGTTAAGGTTTCCTTACTGTTGTAGAATTCCTGTTATTTTAAGAGTTCCGTTTTTGAGTACCAACTTGTAGGAGTGAAACATAATAATGGTTCTAAAATGTACACATCACCGAAACGTTTCAAATTACTTTAATGCTTGTACCTTTTCTTTTCACAGAACAGTCCAATGTACCCTTTCCCGAAGTAACCTTAATTGAATATTGAAAGAAAAAGAAAAACTCGAAGCGTAAATTACATACAAATTCGATACTTTTTGGTGATAAGCTTCTGGGAATGGCTGAAGTTTGAATCAGTTCTTTCTTACCATCAAAAACTCGCAAGCACATTAGTAAACTATTTATCTAAAGTTCAAAATTTATTTAGTTTCAAAAATGTTCTTATCATTAATATTCACCATATGAAGCAAATTTAAAAAAATATGCATGAATTCAATGATATTTTCAACGAAGTATTTCTACACTAGCTTGTCAGCTTCAGTCGCTGTCTGGGGGAGAATTCTAGCGGCCAACTGCTCTGAGTTTTCCATGGTTTCCTCCGATCAATACTAGGCGAATGTCGGACCAGTACCCAAACAAACGGTCTCTTACCACGCGCGATCTTACCTTCCTCTTCCTGTCCTATCCTCACTCCTTAATTACACAACTTATAATTACAGGGACTACACTACCACACATGCTGGGAGACCGGTCGGGAGCTTACAGCTTGTCCCGACGGGGGGTGTCCCGCTGATGGGAAATACTGGGCTAGGGAAACCCCACTAGCCGACGGCAGGTCGGCGCCGGATATCGCCATCTAGCGGGGGAAAATCACCGCCACCGGCCGAGGAAGAACATGCACTACGCTTACGGAACTAATGATCTCAATAGTTGACGCGCCTGGAATCACTAACAATCAATCAATCAATTCAACGTAGGAAAAAACAAATGAGCGTTAACTGCAGAGAATTTGATGAGAAATTATAACATGAAAAGACGAAAACCAAAAAAGGGTAATAAAGTTCAGCTCTAAAGCATGAATTTTATATCATATTTAGCACAGAAAAGTTTCATGTGTCATTCAGAGTTGACAATGTAGGAGCGCACCGTAGGAGTGTACATCAAGAAGAAAAGTATTCATCCCTTTTCGTGGCGACTCATTCGAAAGTTGATTTTCTGATCAAATCCTCGCAACAGCCCTACTGTATTGTTTTACCAATGTGAGAAGAGATAAGCGAATTATTAATGTAAATACCGAAAAGAAGCGAGGCGAGAGGCGAGGCGAGAGGCGAGGCGAGAGGCGAGGCGAGAGCGAGGCGAGAGGCGAGGCGAGAGGCGAGGCGAGAGGCGAGGCGAGGCGAGGCGAGAGGCGAGGCGAGAGGCGAGGCGAGAGGCGAGGTGAGAGGCGAGGTGAGAGGCGAGGCGAGGCGAGGCGAGGCGAGGCGAGGCGCGAGGCGAGGCGAGAGGCGAGGCGAGAGGCGAGGCGAGAGGCGAGGCGAGGCGCGAGGCGAGGCGCGAGGCGAGGCGAGAGGCGAGGTGAGAGGCGAGGTGAGAGGCGAGGCGAGAGGCGAGAGGTGAGGCGAGAGGCGAGAGGTGAGGCGAGAGGCGAGAGGCGAGACGCGCGGAGACGACGCGACGTCGCGGCTCGAGTCCTCCGGCCGAAGCGACGGCGCGACGCGGGCGGCGCGGCGGCCGCTGAGCTAATGAGGTGCAGGCGGCGCGGTGGCCGTGATGCATTCTCAAACAGGGGGCGGGGGCCGCTTCGGGCCGAGCCAATCCCACCGCGATAGCGCTGGACGGCTCAATGGAGGCGGTTCACGCTTCCGTGTCGACGACCGGCCTTGCCCACGTCACGTAATGGAGATACGGAATGCGATAAAATGCGGATGCCCCGTGAGACCCGATTACGGCACTCAAGGTACAAACACCCGAAGCAAGCGCTCATTGAGGGATCGCGAAACTAGGGGTACCGTGCAGGAGTATGCAAATGAACGGGTTTTATTTTTTTGAATAGAAGAAAAAGAGACAATGTGGTGGTCACGATCGAGCGGGAGAGAAAATATACCATTGGCCGTTGCCGGAGCATTTAGGCAGGTGCAAACAAGAGTTTAATGTGATAAACATCACAAAGCTCTTTAACGGATTCGATTTGTCGAACGTGAGCGATCATAAAAAAGAGATTGGCGCGGTTTGACAGTGCCCGTCGCAAGGTCGTCGCCCGCCGTCCGTCCGCGATTCAGTTTCGAGGAATTCCTTGTTTGGCGGAGAGTATGCCATGTCGCATAACCCATCCGCGGTCGTTTTCATTGCTTTCATTATTCATTTCCGAGATAATTTACAAGCCCGTAAAAATATCGGTGGCGCGGGGGGCGGGGGGGAGGGCGGGCGCGCGGCGGGCGAACGCCGGAGTGCAGCGGCGGGCTGCGCCTCGCCTTGGCGCGTGAGCGGCGGCGGCGGCGCGCGGCGGTGCGGAGGCGGCGCGGGCGGTGGGGATGGAGGAGGCGCCGGGGCGGCAGGGGCGGCGAGGGCGACGGGCGGGCGGAAGGGCGGGCGGCCGGCGCGGCGGCGGCGCCAGCGAGGGCGGCGTTCGCTCGCTCGCTCCCGCGCTGGGTATCGATTCCGCAGAGCCCGACGCTCTCTCCCGCCCTCTCGCTTCGCTCTCTCGTTCGCTCGCCCGCGCGTCCTCTCGTTCTCTCTCCCGCCGTTCGCCCTCCGCGCGCCCTCCGCGCGCCCGCCCTCGCGCGCTCGCTCGCTCGCGCGCGTCCTCCCTCGTCCGCCCCCGTCCTCTGCGTCCTCGCCGTCCTCCCTGCCTCTCTTGTTTTTCCGCGCAGCTAAACCACTCGGCGAGCGCAGCCTCCGCGCGTGTTCGCCCCCCCCCCCCCCCCTCCCCCGCCCTGCCTCTCTCTCTCTCGGCCGCTCTCCGAGCGCCGCTCTCCCTCCCCCGGCCTCGCCCTCGCCCGCGCTCCCCCCGCTTCCATTACACATCAAAACTCTCTCGTGCTTCATGATTATCATCGTCATCGACGTCATCGTCATTTGTTATCGACGGTCGATGGGCCTGGCTCTTGTACCTTCCACAAAGTATAATTTGAACAACGCGCTGCTCGCGCAGCGGCTAGCTGTCCGTCCATCTGTTCCGCTGATTGTACGATCTTGCAGTGCGGCTTCGGTCGGCTCTCTCCGTTGGCCCCAGGGGCCCTGCGCGAAACGTCGAATTTTTGGGGCGAGTTCCCCAGCAGCGGCGCTCGATATTTCCAGCAGTTGAAACGGCCTCCCGCTCCGCTGCGCGCCGCGCCGCGCCGCGCCGACTGATGCGTTGGCACCCCTTATCGATGAGAAACGTTCGTGATCAAAACAAGGCTTACCGCATCGGCAAGAAGTGTGACAGACCTTTACGCCAGTAAACAACTCTCCGCACTCTTGAATTCCACAAAAACAGTACATAGCGTGATGCGCTTGGCGTCGAAACACTTCAATCAGATTTTTAACTTGCGTGCATTATGCGTTGAACAGTGTAGAACACGACACTCTTAATACTTTCACGCGTCTATAAAAAGAAGAAATCAATATCTGCTTTATAGTTGATTTATCCAATGCAAATTTATTGAATTATTCTCGAAATAAATTACATAGAACGCTTTTTTGCTTTGTTTGGTACTCCTGTTTTCTGGTATTATTTTTTTATCAGTAATATAGTGAAACCCATGTGCATTATTAATAAAGAGAGCGTAAAACAGAGATTATAGATCATATTTTATATTGAACCCAAATAAAACTAATATAAAACTGTAATATTGATATATATTTTACGTTACGTTCATGCTTCATTTCAAAGTCTCTTCCGTTGATGTGCGTTTGTATTGATCACTAAACGTACGTACGTAATTTTTACTCTCTTGCCCTTACGAAGTTATGTAATCGTGCGCAAGAAAACGACAAATTTATGTAGGCGGCGTAACCAGAATCCAAGTTTTGTGGGTCCTCGATACCCATATATCGATTGACGGCAAATCGTCTGTCTGTCCATCTGATCGTCTGTCTGTCCGTTGTCAATGCTAACGCCTAAACAGATTCAGCCGATTTCTCCAAAATTGATATTCCCCGACCGATTTGAACGATCTTCAGACTTGGGGAGTTTCAAACGGATATTTCATTTTTCAGGGTACTTTATATGAAGCCTCAAATACAATTTAAAACTTTTCTCAAAAGTAGCACCGTATTTTTGTTTAAACTTATCCAGCATAAACGACGCTTAAAAGAATGGTGAAGGTCTCATGATCGTGAAATCCCAGATTTTTTGAAAATTGCGAAAATGCAATATTTTTGGGCGTCTTAACTATACTATTGAAGATAGAAATTTTTTTCCTTAATAAAATCGGTTCCTTAAAGAAAGATCTTCAAAAAAGTCCATGTTCAATTTTTCGCATACATGAATAATTTCTGTGTAATTTTGACGGGAAATACAGGCTATTTATTTTTATATTTGTTCTCAAAACCTGATCCAAATTTTTTCTTAAAAATTTCTCCTTAAATTTAAGAAGTGACGGTAAAAAATATGACGCTAGTCCCATTTTCGGCTATCTCTGATTTTCGAAAATTGCAAGAAGCTAATATTTAAGAACAAAAAAATTGAAGATATCGGTTTCAAATTCAAGGAGCCGCAACATTAGCCAGATCGTTTGGGGAATATGAATTTGAAGAAAATATGCTGAAAGATTTAGCTGCTAGCGCGGGTCACAGACGGCAGAGAGACGGACGGACAGACAGACGTTTTGCCGTCATTCGACTCGGTATCAAGGACCCACAAAATGTGGTAAGACTACACCACATATTAGAGGATTGTTTTTCTAATTTTAGCGACTGGATTTATCCTCTTTTTGGTTACCAGAGCCTTGTAATAAGAGTATTTTCTGCAGCAAATTCGCCGTATTTTCGCGCAGTATTACATAACTTTCTCTCTACTCCATGTCGAGAAAGTAAAATTCAAGTCCTTTCAGGATTTTAGCTCGTAGATTTTTAAATCATTTTGATAATAGTATGCATTTTTTGTATCTTCCTAACGTTAATGTAAACATTTTGTAACATATGGTTGTGCTGTTTAATGAATATATTTTTTAATGACTCCGGTAAATTATGAAACTAGTGTGCTACGAAAACACAACTTTATCGCATTATATCTAACTGTTCAGCTATATTATACTACTACATAAACCTTCAAAAGTGTTTTCAACCAGCCCCCTCAGAACCTAAATACTCGATTGAACCGAACATAAATACTCAGATTGAACTCATACCCTCACTCATACCACGCCGTCACTCATACCACTATGCCACAGAAGTGCCGTATGGATTCAACTCGGGCCGACGCCTTATAAACGTAAATGCTCGCTTCATGTAAAGAACGCTCAAAAAAATTAAAATATCAATTTCAAACTCCTAACGTCTCGAGTTCATTCAGATTGAACGGCGAATATCAATTTTGAAGAAAATCTACTAGACGGTTTAGGTTTAGTTTAGACCACTGACGGAGAGACAGTGGTTTTTCCGTCAATTGATTTATCGATACAAGAACCTACAAAACATGGATTCTGGCTGCTCCACGTGTTAGAGGATTTTTTCTATGTTTGTAATTGTATTTATCTACGTTTCCTTACCAGGATCCGGCAATAAGAGTTTTTCTGACGAAAATTCGCCGTTTTTCGCAACACGATTACATAACTCTTTTTTCACCTTCACGAAGTACCTCCGCAAGGGCGAGAAACTAAAACGTATTAAGAAACACCGAAGAGTGAAAACTATTTTTCTGTAGAGCTTCTATAATATTTAAAGTGCATTCACAGTCTTAGAGTTTTTTGTCGCCTCTTATACCAATATTATTTTTGTATTGTATTCTTGCATGAATGTGAAATATTAAAAATTTGGAAGAAACGGTAGATATAAATGGTCTGAAAAATAGTAGTGTAATGTTTCTATAAATTCAAATAATCAATTTGGCATATGGAATACAAAAACAAACTGTGATATTTAACGGGTTTTAATACTTACATGCATTACTCAGCAACACCACATTCCCAAATATGCTTGTGTTTAAGGAATTTGAAAAACCTTTTTTCAAATATACCGTATATGTCTTTTTTTAGACTGACGGCATGCCCATATTTTTCAGCAGAAACATTTTTCTAGTCGCTGCGCAGTGATTCATGTTAGAGAACAGAATTTTCAAAGGGCAGCAGCGTGAAATACATGGTATTGACGTTTTGAGTTATGTGGCCTTTACCATTGAGGGAGAGCTCTAATTGTTGAGAAAATGACTGAACAAATTTAATAGACATGTCGGCTTATGAAGGAACTTCCATTGATGTGCTTCACTCTTTTCGACAAAAACTGACATATGTGGTAACTATTTTGGCTGTCCGGGAGGACATTTTGCCCTGAGGAAGGTCACAGAATAACGACCGAAAAGCTTTCCGTGCCCAGGACGTGGCGTCTTCCGGACAACCCTGCCTCGGGGAGCCTACGCTTTCATGAAATACGTGGGGTTGCTGCGTGTCAACGATAATTCACTCTTCTGTATTTACCATCAATCTCCTTCTTCTTTTACTTTTTCTTTTCTTCATAAAAAAAAACTTATCCACAAAGATTAGCATTATAAACTTTTGGAAAGTGATGAGTTGCTTATCTTACTGATCAGCTATTCCGCTATTGGAAAGTTTAGTTGAAAAATTTATGGAATATGATATTGGCAATGGTATTTTGGAAATGAATATATGAATTTTAGACTTTAGTCGTGGTTTTAGTACGTTGTATACGTGATTCATGATTCACATCTTACAATTTTGATTTTGAAATACGACCTCTCATATGTAAAGGATCATACGAATTTGTTCTGTACTGTAAACCTCACCTTTAATTCTCTGCTCTTTCTGTGAACTCATTTTAGCATAATGGTTTACAGAGAATGTAGAGGAAGGTCATGTAACAGTTGATTATGATAATTAAATCAAAATTATTGGTTTGCAAGAACTCTTTAATGCATATTAAATCAATGACGCTCGTATGAATTGCGTTTATTAAAGCTAAAAATGTTCAACCAAAATAATGAAAGAAGATTTGAAACACAGTATGAAAAAATCCTGTATTTGCGTATGAAAAACCATGTTATTTCCTTCAATTCCGATGAATGGGTTTGTATAGTTTTCATTTCAATGTTCGGAGTCAGAACATTGCCTTCATCAGCAAATAATTCTATCCATTTGTGTTGCAGATGTATAAGGAAATTTTAATTTTTTGAAAACGTATGTACTGATATCAATGCTCGCAGATATTTTAATAATAGAATCTGAGTTACTTAAAGTTCCACTTATACATTCATTACTAAAGCGTTTAGCTCTGCGACGAGATATTTGCTTTTTGAAAGAAGCCATTCATTGAATTCACTGTATTTTCAATACGTGAAACCCTGAATAATTTCAGAATTGAATCTGACAAGATAAGTTGAAGTATATGCTGGTAGCAAAAAATACTTTGCTTAATTAGCGTATGTGTTCTTATAATCAAAACATATTTCTGTTATTCCTATTCCCACTCCTGCAGCCCTCAATACGTTCTACCTGCTTCTTCACTGAGACAAAAAAATCTTTTGGACACCTTCGAAATTAAGAACACTCTACATGGAGCTACGTGACTAGGAAATTTATCACATTTGTGAATGTCACGAATTGGGAAATGAGTTTTAAAGTCATAATGTATCATTAAGTATTTGACACATCAGCGGCATAAAATCGCTGACTATAATGTTTTCCTATTGAAAAACCATTTAGTGAGTAAACATTTTAATAGTTACTGTTTTCGTGAATTTTTTTTGGTAAGTCGATTCGATCAATTGTATTATATTTCATTTCCGTACGATGTAGGTGCCACCCATTCATTAAAGCAATAAACCTAATGTGTAATTTATTGGTATTAGTTGATAAATATGATTGTAAGAGATATATGCATATGCGGAGCTGGAGAGGGAAAAACTTTTTCCATCCGTAAGGTATGAGTGGCTAGGGCTCTTGTTCATTACAAACTCAAGAAATACATTCTTATTGTTTTATTAGAGCTAAATACTAATAATTGTTGTAAGAAAAAAGATAGAAAAAATGTTCACGGTTCCCTCGATTAGTTGAGATATATTGTTGTCTAACATTCTAACATGATATTCTTGCCCAATGCTTCTTAGCCGAATTGGCAATCGATCTGCGCACTCTTGCCTGCTTCCAACGGGTCGAGGAAGGTGGGAGCAGAGCCCGCGACTACTGACATTCTTACAAGTGAGGAATTCTACGTGTATAGCTATCTTTTTCATTATAATTACAATTATTTACAATTTATTGCTACAGGGCATTTCAAATGTAATCAGTGTAATTTTAAAATGTACTGGGGAAGTAAATTTATCAAAGGCACTCCAATAATGTACGTTATTCGGAAGATTATGGGGTGCGTTGGCAAATTCTACATAGTGTACTTCATAAAATTAGGAAAATAAACACATTAATATAAATAAATATATAAATATACGAACTCAAAACTATACAAATGAATAATTCTCTAATCTAAAGGATGATGTTGCCTCTCTAATTAAAAGCAATATTAGAGGAAGAAATCGACATTTGGTCTCAGAAGTCATTATTGATCTATTCCATTGAAGGAATAATAGAACTCAGAAAGTTGGTCGTGGTCACTCACTGATACGTGGGGATAATGACTTTTGGACGTGGCAAACCCACAGTGGATACACAATGAAATTAGGTCGCTGTGTATAGCATTTGGCGGAAACATGTTTTCAGCAATATGTATAATTGTGCATTTGCAGCAACTACTGCATTTAACATACCGACACGTTGCAGGTCACACAACGTTCATAAATGCCTGACCTTATGCAAAACAAACTGTATGCCTAAATATTCCGTTTAATTTGTGAAAGTGTAATAAATAAGTACGTAATAAACTGCTACTAGTTTTCTGTTGTGAAGGAAACGCAAAACTTTATACCCGAGAAATTACTGCAACTCGTGATTATATCTCTTTGTTGCGTGGAATTTTTCAGTAAACAGCAATTTATAAACAAACTTTTAAAAAATGTAAAGCAATTCTCATCTGAATATAAGTAGGAGTAAATACTTTTGAAAGTCATCGCATTAGTACATATCATTTACAATATTTTTTTTCTTAATGGGAAAAAATCTTATAATGATATTGCAAGTTATTGTTGAATTACTAGAACATTTTTCGTATTTTTAAATTTTCATTAGATATGGAATGCAGCTAAGATGATACCATTGTAGAAATAGTTTGTGGGATTAAAGACTTTATGTTACGAATTTTCAATCTCGATTCCCTTTGAACACTTTCAAGAAAGAAAATGTACGAATAGTTTGTGAAAGTATTGATTCAAAAGTGTGGATTGCTTTGAAATTGGTCGAGTGAATATTTTCATATATATATTATATATATATATATATATATATATAATATTATATATAAATTTAAACTTATTAAATATTTATAAATGAAATGCTAAAAATTCCTCACGCAATTTAATTTAATGTATGATTGAACGTATCGCACACGTACGCAAGCACATACATAAAAAGTGCGAGCGCGCGCGTGCAGAAACACACAAATACACACGTTCGCACATATACTCGCTCATCGTGTGAAACTTTCTTTGTTGTCAAACCTTCAATTGTTCCATCAATACGTTTGCCGGCGCTCTCCAGTTCACATGCGATGTTTGTTTACTTTGACAACTCCTTCAGGGGATCTTCTTGACACGCCAGCAGCGTTGACGTGTTTGAGTCGTGGGAACTTTTTGCGCTCTCTGCGAATGGTGCTGAGTTCCAACCTCGACGTGTCCCATCTCGGGCATAACACGCGGATCGCAATCCTTCAGCGAGCAGCAGCCGCCCGCCCGCCGCCGCCGTCGCCGCCGCCGTCGTCTCCGTCGTCGTTGCTGCCTTCGGCTTCCCGCTGCCACCGACGCCGTCCGTCGCCGTCGCCGTCCGGTCTCGTTCGCTCCTCGTGATGACACCGCTCACTTGTATTCCGCTTCTGGCATTTCTCGCGAGTCCGGTCACGTCGCCGTCCACTTGTGTCGCCGCGCTATGCGGCAGAGCATTCCATCTGTTTTTGGGGCGTTCGATTGTTCTCGGCAAAAGCGTGTACTACAGCGTGCCGCGCGCTTTCTTCTCCCGTCTTCCCTTAAGTCGTTCCCTCCCCTCCCCCGGCCGCTACTCCATGCCCCTCCCCCTCCCTCTCCCGCTTTCCGCGAGTGAACCCAGTCGCGTGCGTACTACGCGCGTCTTCCACAAACAAGTTATCAATGAAACTGCTCCGGGGATTCCCCGATTTCGGCGGCCGAGGATCCGCGGGGCGCGCGGCGAGAGATTACTCCGGGCGGGGGCGGGGGCGCGGGGCTGGGCCGTCGATAGAGGGCGGGCGGGGTGCGTTAGGGGTGGAAGGGAAGAAGGCAAATGCACGGGGCTCCGAGGGTGTGAAACAGGGGTCGACAACCTCCTCCCGCTCGACGGACTGTAGTGGGTCAAATGCGTTTCAAAAAATGAAAGTCGGGTTTCTTGTAGATTCTTCTTTTCTTTCTTTGCACACTTTGTTTACGTGGTGGATGATGTTCTCGCAAAAACTTCATATCTGGTTGAATGTTCAAAAACGATTGTGTGGTGATATATTTCAGAGACACATTCTGACCTCAAGTTTTAAAATTCAAGATACTACATGCAAATTGTTTCTCATTCTTCAAACCTCACAAACACATGATTAATTATTTTATGTAGTTATTGGAATATAATAACTTAAAATGTATTTACCTACATGAAACGCAATTTCATCGATTATAATTATAGCGCTATTTAGTGATTTTCTGAGAGTGGACTGAGTAATGGCAACAACTTTAGAACTTGAATATTTAAAATTATTGAGAAGAAACGTGTGACACAGCATAGCCAAATGTTGACTCTTTGCTGAAAGCATCTAGAGCAAGAGTTATTTGTGCAGCAATGCCTTCTGCTTCAGCTTGTTCACTTGTAGACGTACTTCACAGAATCGTAATATCGATTGACAAAGATTAATGAGAAATGGTGATGTAGGATCATAAATTGCTTGCTTCGTGGGGCGATAATGCATTTCACAGTCAGCACACATCAGTGGAATGCGACATAAATTCATTTTTCGTACCTAATCTACGTCATTTCTCTTTTTCTAGAAAAACAAATATATACTAAATGCAAGTTTTGCAACGTTATTTTCAAAGTTATTTCCAGTAAATATCCCTCACCTTACTTAGAAACCAATGATACCGTAATTGATGCAGTAATTATCCCCATCTGTTATTTTTGTACAGAGAAGACACACACATTTCATTGAAAGAATATTTAATTTGGAACTATTGAATGATTACTATTGGTTTAGTTTTTAAGCAAAGATTTATTTTTAATCCGCGAGTGGCTAAAGTAGGTACACTTAATTATCTTAATGAGAAGAGTACTGAACTTTCCTAACAAAATGAATTGTTACGAGAAATAGTATTAAAGTAGTATGATCGTTAAACAACAAAACTTCGTCGCCTCTACGTTGTTAACGACGCATTCCAATTTCTATCACAACTGAATGTTTTTGATTTGTAAGTCTCCTTAATTAAACAGATGACACGAAAATTAAAAATGGAAATAATCATGCATACAAACAGATATTATTTTATAGAAGTAGTACTTTGTTTCAGTATGCTTTTGCCAAGATTAGAAAACTTTAATTATCACTGCAGCATTGACACTCAGGATTCTTGCAAACATGTTGATGACGATGATGATGATGATGATGATGATAATAGTAATAATTAAAAAGTAAATACTACGATCGTCCTTGTGAACTAAACGTTCATGTACAAAAAACATATTTTTGGCGAATTTCTTTATTGCACCAAGTTTATGCTGCTTCTTGGTATCCTTACAACAAATTAGGAAGAATTATGACCTGGATTTTTCTAAAATGCACACACTTTTTCGAAGATTTTAATAGTTCCTTACTTGGCCGCGACATATTTACGGAATTAATCAGCTCGAACCATGAACACATTTATGATTTTTGCAATATTAAATATTAACCATCTTTCTCTTTCCTCTTTGGAAGTTATTTGTAGTAACTAACATTAAGACAATCTTTTCAGTGTGAAAGAGGATATGCATGTCATGTGTTTATCACAGTGCTGTTGGATCTTCCGTGGAGAACACCTGTGTCAACGAATGTGTCAGCGTCGTGGCAGTAAAATTTCGATGTGGGCGTATCCGTTCGTATCGTCGCGCACACGCGAAGTGGAACAACAAATTACAAACCACTTTTTAAAATTTTTTTTTTATGTTACGGGCTTAAAAACACAATTTTTTGTGCTAAAATATGGGACGAAAGCGAGACATTATTCAAAATTAATAAACAGGATGGCACACTTTTCCGATAACTACTGTCATATACTTCGAATTTATGAATACAATTACATGTTTTTAGAGAGGTTACTATAGTTTTAGAGGTAAGGAATTATATGTAAACTGTTTGTATGAACCTTTGCGTAAATGGTCAACGTATATGAAAAGATTTTATCACAAGTATGTTTGTCGGCGGGTCGTTACACATCGTGAGAATAAAATTTTAAATGGAAACAAGACGGTCGCCTGGAATTTGAACAGTGTGTTGTTTTTAGGTCCATAAACCTTGCCACATCCACACTATGTTAATTGATTTTCAAGTACATTGTAATATATTGCTGTTTATTCGGAAGTGTACCAACGCAAAGTGGTTCTAAATTGCACTTTTTCTTTCTTTTCGGCGAAGTCTTAAGAATATTTTAAGAAAAGAAATTAAAGTTTCACGCTTATGTACTGAGCATGACTGTTTGAAAATCTGTATTAAAAATTTTTTAGCGTTAATTTGGAAATTATCAGAAATTTCTTCTCCTATGGCATGGAAAGTGTATGGTTCCAAAAACAAGGAAAGTTCATTTCATATTGATTTCCGAAGAATCATAAATATTGAGAAGGTTTATAAAATCTAAAAGAATCCATATTTCTCAGTACAATGCAAAAACATTTCGATTATTTTCAAACTAAGTAATTTCTTGACGAATTCTCATAATTTCTAATCAGAATGACCAATAAACGTATAACGGGTAATAAACGCGCTGTAACGTGCATAAATTCATTGCCGACATCAGCATTAGATGAATTCCTCGGCACTTTATCCTGAGTGACTTCTTAAGAAGTTGAGCGTCGTGTTTTGAATCTCTTTGCCGTTCGCGACCGGAGGGGAGGGGCGCAGAGCTCGCGACGAGCACTGACTCCGTACCTTGCGCGACCCGCTGACCTACTCTTACAATTACAGTCTGAAACGAGATCTTTTAAATTTTTAATTCATTAATTTCCTCTTGTGAAAACAGGCCCTTTATATTTGGCTAGGCCTTTGCGAACCATTGAAAACACTGACGCAAGACAAATGTTGATTCTATGAAAACAAATTTTTGCTTTGAACAAGATTGTTTTACGTTTTCAACCTTAGAAAATAACATTTTTTAAAATGCATTTTAAGTCTATAATAACTCTTTAAGTAATATTGAAGATGAAATGTAGAAGCAAAAACGGTGTTTTACAGCCTGGAAATCAGTAACCATTCTAATCAAAACGTTCATGTTATATACTATGCAGGGTTGTGTAACCCGCAATGCCGATTATTGTTGCCCGCGGAAAGTTATTAGTCAAAAGTGAAAGTCCCATCCTTCCATGTCGGGCGAGAACCTTGGGCGCCCTGCCGGGGTCAACATGCCTTTAATGTAAAAATAGGTTAAATTGAGATTTAAGGATTTTTTCTAGTAAATTCAGAAATTCATAATCATCACAATGTATTTCATATCGTTATGCATGGTACGTTCTGATGTCACGCATGGTTCCATCCCCTCCTCCCGTTTCAGAGCAGCCGAGCAAAGTGCCGAGAGCAGCAGTACGGGGAAGTCAGGTGTGGATCGCCCGAGTAATGAAAATATGGCCCGCAACCATATTCTGTGTTTGAGTTGTGGCCCTTGAGGCCTTGCAAGTTGGACACTCCTGTTATATACTTAAAAGTTCGTATTCAGTTGATTACCCTTCAATTCAAATCAACTTTCAAAAGCTCATGTCAGGAGATCGAATGCGTTGTTTTTACTTCAAATACTTTCAGTAGAAGGATCTATTTATGAAGGAAATGTTAAAATGAATTTTTCTGGATGACTGTAATTTACACTAGATGACTGCATTAAAAAAACGAAGGAGTATTGAATAAGATTAATATTATATTGTATTATTATAATATAACATTTTAGTGGTGAGAATACCTGCCTGGTGAGTATGCCTGCGTATGCTCATGAAATGTAATGAAAGAGCGAATCGTACGGGCAAATTCTAGCACTCACATTTGGCTATGAGAAATATAGATTGAAAAATGAATCTACCTTGAGATAAGAACATTTATTATTTCAGAATCTTAATAAATACAGCGGCGGAGTTTCGATATGAATCCGGAATTGTGATTTGCTATCATCGAGTATTCAAGAAGAGTTTTTATTTTCTCTTTTAATTCGAAGGAAGGAAGTCCCAAGAGGAATTATAGACAGACGTATGTAAGCTTCTTTATTTCCTTTCATGAACTACATAATTTTTGTTTTGAAGAAACGCTTCTACGGGCTAATATCGCGTAGTAAAAAGCACATCGAAAACATCTCCTTTGTGTTCATGGCGAGTGGCAACTGAACTAAGCGGGCACGTTGCAATGGGAAGTGCAAGGACCGGCGGCGGGAGGACACGTATACGCAATGCGTGAATGAACTACGAGTACGTTCAAGAGCGTTCGAAAAGCGCTCGGACATTGCTCCGCGCAATGGCGCCCCCGCGAAATCACTGGGAATTCCCGTGAAGGGCGTTTGCGGTGAAGAAACTTCAGGTGGTTTGTTTTGACTTTTGAAGTGTGAAGTAGTAAATGGAAAATTTCGTTCTTTAAGAGTGATCATATTACATCTTGTGACGTAGAAGGGTAGTTTTCAACATTCAAAATATATTTTTGATGAATGAATATAAATTTAAAAAATGGAAAATTTGCTAATTGCTCTCTCTACCAAGAGGTCCTGAAGCAGAAAAGGAGTAAAATACAGTTGATAGTGCATATTTCATTTTTTTACTCTTGGTCGTGTATGTCTGATTCTTTGAATGCGCAAGTTTTAATGCGTATTGTAGATCTTGATAATGCTTAAACATCCTGCCTTTAGTAAGGACATTAAGCTTTCCCATTCCCACCCAAGAGGCGTTTCTGATCATAAAGATCTGTTTCGATTAGTCGATTATATTTACTAACCGTTTCCCCAATAAATTCGTAATTATTTTATCTAAGAAAATCGTTGTTATACCCCACTTTATTGTAGGCCTTCTCAAACAACGTATACGAGAAATCCTGCAAACTAATGATACGCTTTCAACTGGGAATGCACCTGGTGATTATAAAGCAATAAGGGGAAGGCGCCGTAAATCAGCGGGGGCGGCGGCCGGGCCGCCCACCCGTCGGCCACCGCGAGCGCCAGGCAGTCTCCTCTCAGGCGACCGGCAATCGACACGAGAGGCGGCGGCCGCGGCGGCGCGCCGACGACTGAAATCCAGACCGCGTGCCTGCCCGTCTTGAATGAGCGCGGCCGGCGGCGGCGGCGGCGGCGGCGGAGGGCAGCAGGCGAGCCAGAGCGCGTGCCGCCGCCGTCTCCTCCTCCTCCGCCGCCGCCGCCGCCGGCGGATGGCTCGTCTCATTCACTGGCCGCCGCCGTGCGAGAGCACGAGCTCATCGATTGGCGCCCTCTGGCGGGCCGTGGCGGCGGCAAGATGAATGCACCCGGCTCCGGGCATAAACAGCTGCGGCGGCGGCGGGGGCCCTTTTAATTGCCCGTGCGGCGCGGCGCGGCGGTGGCGGCTGAGCGCGCGCTTGGGGCAGGTCGGGAGCGTGGCGCGCGCGGCGCGGCGCGGCGCGGGCCGCCGCCTCCGTCGCCGCCACCGTGCGCGCACGTGGTCGGCTCGCGCGGCTTTACGCGGCACGCCTCCTCCGCCTCCGCCCTCTCCCCCTCCCCTTCACGGGCCACGGGTCCTCGGCCCGCAGCGCCCTCCCCCCCGCCCGCTCGTTAGCGGCAGCTTCAAGAACTAACTGCCCCGTAATGAGGCGAGGATATCGGCTATGACCTTCGCGGCCGTCGCCGCCGCGCCGCCACCGTTGCCGCCGGCGCTGCCCCATTGTTTCCCGGCGCGGGCCGGCGCGCGGTTCGGCGCCGCCGGACAATGCTCTGTTGCGGGCGCGCCACGCTCGCCGATCGTTTTGGCCGGCGCGGCCGCCTCGAGGCGACGCCCATTCACAGGGGCGCTCGCCTCGCGGACGGGGCGGGGAGGGGGCGGGGGAGGGGCGTGGCAGTTGTAGTAGTACCTCTGCAGGAATGAGGGCGTCGCCCCCTGGGGTGGCCCCAGATTCAGGAGTCTTCCCTTGAGCCTCAGCGGCTCTGGTAGCACGAGAGGATTAACCTGTCTCGAGGGACTTACTTCAAGACGAGGGAAAAATATGACTCCACAATTCGTAGAGGAAATAGTTAATGTGATACAATGGGATGAATAGTTAATGAGTGGAATTTAATTTCCGGTGATCGCATAATTTTGGTCATGATTGATTCTCCTGCAACTAGTCCACGTTATTTTTGGTATTCAAATTTCCAGATTATCTCGAGTTAAAACGGACAGCTACCCGGTTTTGGATAGCTATGACACCTTTTTAAGGTTTCTTTTTAATCTAATTTCCGATGATTATTTATTTAAACTTTTGAAGAATATTTTAGTAGTCATTCAAGAAATACACACCCTATTCGGAAAGGGGATGGCCACATTGTTAGCAAATCGTAAGATGGCAGGAAGTGAAGTAATTGAAAAGAGTTTGTCCACTACAAAAGAAATCTCAATGGAAGACATGTGGAATAAACGCGAAAAGTGTCTCAAAACCAAGTTTTCACCGAGAAAAAACATCCAAGATGTTCAATCCGAGAGTACCCGCACCGTAAATTGTGTCACGTGTCCACACGATGTATCTGTGAAATATCACCCTGAGTTTTCGCATTTTGTCGATGTACTGCAAATGAAAAATCGCTTTGCACCAAGAATTAACATGATATTTCACTTTTATTGAAAGTCACATCATTTGAAAATTGTATTGTATCAACAACAAAAAAATTGTTGATGTGAATGACATAATTACTCAAAGGACTGTGAAAGGATGGATCATGATCTGCTCATTGGTAGATCGCGGATCGCGTCTGTTGAAAACATCCACTTCCTGGATATGCAGATACATTCTTTCAATCGGAAAGAAACGGAGGATTCAGGATGCTTGCGTACACTGAAGGGAGAAGATGGTCTCAATGACCACCATACTGGTAGTCATTGGTCTCAATGACTATCATTGTGGTAGTACGTTTAAAATCATTTGCATGACGTATCTACAATCTATGCAATCTGAAAAGCTCGGTAGCATCGAAAAAAAAAAAGAATTAAAATTAATCATTATTGTGCATCTGGACATAGGTGATTCGCCTTCAATATTCGCATTGAATAAAATATAAATTGCTTTTACTTAAGGTGTTCTTCCTATTAATGATAGGATGACGTAGTGATTTTCAGTGATTCCAAGGATTGTTATTTGACACTACCTGATGGCCTGTTAATTTGCAATTGGCACTGACGAAGTAAATTACATGTACGGATTCACAAACACATTTAATTTGTTATTCAATAACACAGACTGAAATCACACTGAGCTCGTCTGCAGTCATGAAAGAGAAAATAATCTAAATACCCGCGGTTCTTCAGCGGTGACAGTGAAACTGGCCAACTCCGCACATTCCCGGTCACGACTCAGGTATAAATAAGTCGCACAGCTAATTGAATGGGCTGCCCGAGCAGATTACTGAGCCATGCCTGCAGATCCCTGTGAGTAAACTAAACAGTTTGTACATGAAAAAACTACACTACATTTCTGCCTAACACTTTTCTTCCTAATCGGGGTGCAAACAGTCTGTAAGCACCTGTCAGAAGAATGCCCTCCGAAATTGTGTCACTTTCGAAATACCGTATAGAAGAGGGAAAAATTGCCTTCGCCATCCCATTTTTCTCAATAGATCGTGTAAACTATCACTTAAATAATAAATTTTCGTATCATTTTCGGCTAGTGAATTATTCAAGAACATTTTTTTAGTATCACTAACCCTATTTTCGATGATAAATGTTCCTTTAAAAACAAGAGCCTTGACGGAGTGTCAAGATTGAGAAAGGATTCAATTACATAATTGGAGATTATGAGATTAAATTATTTTATTATTTCTTCATTTTTTACATGAGATGGGATTCACAGTGTGAATGTTATTCAGTTAATTCGTGCAATTACAGGTCCACAGAGTGTTATTACGAAGAATGTTTCTCAACTGCAATTCATACTTATGGGAGTTCATCGTAATTGAATGGACGATCGTCGGGGATGGATGAACAACAACATTGCGAGGAAATAGGGCTCTTGCAATCCACCGTATTATTAAAGATCTCTTTAGAAATCCAGTCAAGAAGGATCTGAACGAATAGACAAGGATTAAATTGTGGAAAGTTCTGAGATTTATAAAATTCGCAAAAGGAAATGTACATTAGCCGACCTGCATGGCGTAAGTGTCAGAGAGCACGTATGAATCCACTCTCTCATTCTGAAGAGTGCCAATCCGCTCTGGTCGAGAATGTTTGCCCCGTGTCTTTCGTGTGTACTTCGACGCGGAGAGTGTGAGTGCAGATGCTGAGTACAGATCTTAGGAGCCCACGAAGATGTTAGTTTCTGCTGTTTGGTTCAAGTTATGACTTTAAAAGGATAACCGGCATCGGATGGGAAAATTCTTCAAATGAATTAGAGCAACAAACTATATTACCGGCAAATCTGGAATAGAAAAATCATCAAACTTCCAAAAACAAGATCTTCAGAATCATCTGTGCTATCTCAATTCACATGCGGGACTCCTATAGAATTTACGATTGTAATAAATTATAATTTATTTTATATATTTATTTTATAAATTATAATTTAAACCGTTACGATCTCTTCATATTGAAGAAAAATTCCGCAATAAATTATTCTAACACGTAAGATCATAATGCGTTGGTGAGAACGAATATTTTGCTTTTGTTAATTTCACGTGGGACGTTTCGGAAGTTTGTCATCTCATTACCTGGTGATTTGTTGTAGTAGCGCGTTAGGTTAATAACAAATTAAGCGGTAAAATATCTATAAATTCATCATCAGAAACATAGACATTATATTTTACTCATAATTTTTACATTTCCATTTATTCATAAAACACGCAGCTCCTAGTTGTTGAAAGTGTTAAATTTGCATAATGAATTGCAAAACTTCTTAAACTAGCTTTGAACATTCGAATTCGTACCGTCGAGCTTTCCGTATTTCTCCAGGTCCTTTTTCTCCCTGGAGCCACGATATCGATTGTTGGAGAACGTGACACGGGGAAGGTCAAAGGTCGCGAACTCCAATCTGCTTCAATTTGGCCTCTAGCATTTGACTCATTCTTTCAAAAAAGGAACTCGGTCGGTCAAAACTGTCGGCCGTAATATGGGGTTGCATTGGAGTTGTGTAAAATTGCTATCCGTAATAATTTGTGCAAATGTCCACGAGATCATTTTCATTTGTTTCCTGTGCTAACGATACACACACACGCAGCCATATACATATATGTCAACAAATCAACGATATACACATTTCCAGTACCTCAAATATATTTACCCACTTTCTTTGCATTCTGAATTAAATTTGGATATTAAATGGACATGAGCTGCGTTTTAAATGTGGAAAAGGACAACATAGTCTACAGGTGAAAAGTAAGTTTTGGATTACGGGGATTTCCACATTTTCTTAGATACAAATTAGATCATGCAGCTGAATATTATTTGTATCCTTAGTTCGTATCACCCTCTCTCTCTCTCTTTACATTCGATACTACTTAGGATAGTGACGTAATTCTGTTCCACGATGCCATCAAGATATAGCAATAGTAGGAAGGTGAGAGTCATAAGCAAACCAATATAACACTTAATAAGCAAAACATTCCAGAGGCAACGTTGGCTTCGACAACAAAGGAACGATGTGATGCCATTTTCTATGATAGTATCATTTAGTCTATGAATATGTGGGTCATTGTCAATTTTATGATTGGCAGCGGCTTGCCAATGAGTTCATTTGAACATATCGTTCAAATTTTGCTCTTCTCAAAAAGCAATTGTGCATTTATGTCGTCTTGACGCTTCCCCCTTTATAGCGATGGTTAATTTAGAGTAAATTTGTATGTTACTCTCTCTTTGACTTGAGTAGGTTGATGGACATTTTTTCTATATTTCCAGTACGCTAGGAATAAAAAATAGACAATCAACTGCCAAGAACTGAACTATTGTTGTCCGCTTTTCCATAATCGATTATGATTTTTCAAGATTCGTTATGCCAAGTACATTTCACGTATTTTCATTAATTTTTGATGGTTATGAAGTACCTTTCAATATATTTCTTTATAGAAGAGAACATATTAATTGTTATTTGATGTAACGAACGAGTTTCGGATCTATCGTGAGAAATTCTGGCAGCTATCCACTCTGACCGATTACTAAATTCCCTAATGGATACTTCAGCTATATCAAGCCAATATTGTTCCAGCAAATTGCTTTTCTAAAAGTCATGTGGTTGATTGTGGCCGATCATCAATCTACTAACATCGATCGCACCTCTACCACTAGTTTCTGACATTAGCATGCGGAACGCTTTCATCACACTGAAGATCGGTTTTTAGAGTGATGGAGATCAGCTCAAACGAATGGTAATGGGAAGAAGAGAAGAGAGAGTCAACCAAAATATTATGTCATGTGTATGAAGAACATCTAATTGATTTGAACGAAAAGGTTTGTCTGTGTATAAATAATCAACTCTTATCATTTAATTCATAAATAAAAGCTGATTTTATGTTCAACTATTACGCGGTTACAAGATGGTTGGAGAGCGTCTTCCCCAAATATCGTATAACATTATCCCAAATTATCGGTTTAGAAAGAGGGTAAAATCGGGAATAGAACATATTTAAGGAAATTAAAAGTATTAAACAGAGGCTTGAATAAATTTAAGATTATAACATTTTCACGAGACCCCTTTCCATCCCTCTGTGCGCCCGCCTACGCGTATGCTCCAAGAACGCCTATTTTCACAAGCATATGCTGATAAGATGAAGCTGATTATTTAATAATATAAGTTTTACTCTCTAGACTTACTACCTTCGTAGTAAAGAGGAAGTTTAGTAACAGAGCGGCGGCAATCAGCGATTTTTCGTCAGAAAAACTCTTATTGTCGGGCCCAAATATCGGAAAAATGGAAAAATCTTGTTCCAATATTTTGTAAATTTCTTCTTCTAACACCTTGTGTAGTCTGAATCCAGTTTTCTGTTCTTAATGCTGAAAAATCGATTAACAGCAAAACGTCCGTCTGCCTGTTCGTCTGTCCGACTGTCGATCTGTCCGTCTGTCGGTCTGTTTGTCTGTCCATCCGTCAGTCCGTCTATCAGACCGACCGTCCTTCCGTCCGTCCGTGTTCAACTCTGGCGCCTAAACCGATCAGACGATTTTCTTCAAAACTGATATTACCCAATCGATTTAAACGAACTCAAGGCTCTGCAAGTATGAAAAGGATTTTTATTTCTGTTTCAAAAATGGATCTCTATTCTGTATTGAACTTTGTCCTCGTAAAGTTAAACAATGGCGTTAACAGTTAAACAATGGCGCAAGCCTTATATTCCTCGTAATCTTGGAATATTCGAAAATTGCGAAAGCTCAAGAAAATTTTGGCGTTTTCGTAAAACTACAACATTGAGGAAAGATATATTTTTCCTTAATGAATTATGTTAGTCCAAGACAGATCATGGAATAAGATCACGTACAATTTTTTGAAAAATGTGAGTAATATTCACAAAATTTTGCCTGAAATATAGCCAATTTTTAAACAATTATATTCTCAAAAACAGAAAAACCGTCTCAAAAACAATTTAAAAAAACGTTTTGCTCATATGTATCAAAAGATGGTAACTGATGCTGGTCCCATTTTCGGCAAACTCGAGAATGTGAAAAAAATAAAATAAAATAAAATGGAAAAGTAGAATACTGATGAGAGACTTTTAAAAGTGAAACATATTCTAGAACAAGATATTTAAATAAGTACAATTATTATTATTATTATTAAATATAAATAAAATCATTTACCATTGTTTTTGTGTATTTCCGTTTCTCTCAAAGCTTGAACTCTTTACTTGATGAGATTTTCACTTGTAAGCTGACGAGATGCCATCTTTTCTAGTTTTGGGAGGGATATTTTTACAAAAACGAGGAAGTTTCGCGTAATTTTTTTGTTGAAGTTCATGCAATTTATAAATGTTTGTTCAAAACAGCATCATTTTTACATTCCCGTATACGTACGTATATACGGAGTAATATACATAGTACAGGGAAAGTAATGTAATGCCGCGCGAACAAACGGCGAATTTTAGGCAGGAAACTAGTGGCGCTACAGAATGGCACAGACTTTCCCGTATTAGCTTTCTATTTCCTTGGGTCTGGGCTAGCTATTTGGAATTGCTACATACTCTTGCCAGCTGCCATCTATTGCCGCCCAAAGTACATTTTTTTGGACATTTTCTTAATTTTTGTTTCCTGATGGTAGAACGGAAATATTAAAATATAGAATATTAAAAAACACAAAAACCTCGTCCTAATGGCAATTTTCTTTTAAATAATTGTAGCTGTATTTAAGAAAATGGTGTTAAAGCGCCACTAAAAATGCGAAATTTGAAGCTCATTTTCACAGAAAATTTTTGAGTTTTCAAAAAATTTCATTTAAAGTCATTTAAACCACACTAACAAATATAATAATCTTTACAAATTGCTAGTAATGTGCATAGTAAAGATGTGAGAGATATTTAAAAAAAATTACATTTGTATAATTTTTGAAAAAACAAAAAAATACCCCAAAATGAACTTACCGTCCTATTAAAGAGTCAAATTAGCACTATCCGTTCCAAATTTTTGAAAAAAAATTGGAGCCATTTATGAGAAAATGAGCGTTTCTGAAAATGCGGAATTTTGAGCTAGTTTTCACAAAATGGTTGGGTTCTCGAGAAACTTTACTTGATATTATTTAAAGCACATGTACCCGTAAATATAATAATGTGAACAAATCGCCACTATAGTAAATATTAACGACGTGAGAGACCAGCCAAAAAAATTAAATTTTTGTAATTTTTGAAAAAAAACAAAAGAATAGAGCCATATGGCGTTTCTGCCATCTCATAGAGTGCACTAGGCACTATTCTTACCAAACGTTTAAAGAAAAAAATTGGATTCGTTCTTGAGAAAATCTTGCTTTTGTAATTTTTTTAAATATTGCATTTAAATATTGCATGCAATGTTGCGCGAAAACTATTACAAAACAATGTACATGACCTTAAAGAAAGAACTCTCTATGGAGAACAAATTGTAATTGAAGAAAAAATCTCCATCTTCAATTTTGTAGTTATCGGAAGAAACCGAAAAAAATTCAAACGTTTGCAATTTTCAAAAATAGAGTTAACTGCGAAATTAGGACCTATGTCACCTTAATAAGTGTATTTTACTCTATTCTTTCAAGAAAATTGAAGAAAAAATTGCAGGATACTTGCAGGTTTGTAGAGTAGTATAATACTGCGTAGCCGTTACAAATAATGTGCGAAAATGTGTGGTGTTCTTGCACCACTAGTTTAACAACATTAAGAAAATTGCGAGCAAAATTTCACAAACAACACAAATTACAAAACTAATTTACTTATGACTTTGAAACGTACAGCTAATGTGAAACTCGGTTCCACTGGTAGACTATCCAAAGTCCAAACTGCATCCACCATGTAAGATACTTCGAATGATTAGGTCTTCTAACCAAAATCTCTCGCCAGGCGACCCAGACGACGCCAAAAGCGAGTGGCGCAGCGAGAAAAAGAAAACTTGTTTCTTGCAAGTTTATTGTACTTATACTTCTCCTCCCTACTCGGGCAAAATGAAGTCGTGAAGACAGATTTTCTGAGAGAAAAAAGTGGCCGGCTGCCTCAACTCCCTCGTCGACAACTGAATGGCTCTGCCCGTGCGTAGGGCACCACAAACGTAGCTTTCGAGATGTTGCAGCCTGTCATTCCAACGTACTTTTTATCTTGCCTACAAATTGCTTACATAGTTGCAGCCCACTTTGAATAAATTTCAATATAATTATGTTGACACTCACGCAACACAATAAAAAGTAGTAAGAATACCTTACAGTATGCACTGCATATTGAAGACACTCTGAATCTTTGCCACTGAAAACCCGTATCAATAACGACGAAACTAAGTGGGACGCCAAAGTAGAGCCAAATATTTTAAGTTGTAAACGGAAAAATCTGAACATCCATCCATAATATCTTATATGCAACGATTAAGAAAGATTTTTTCAAAATTCATCTGCCGAAGGTCTTAATTAGATTCTCGAAATGATTATGCAAACAGCAATGCTTCTAGGTATTGCGTGACGGGGCGCGGAAATTCCTGGCAGAGACAAGTAGGGTGGGGATTGGCGGTGAAGGCGGGATTGTAGGTAGGTTAACTTCCATTTTACGCTACAGACATACTTAATTTCTTTTCCTTTATAATAGATGATTGTGATAAATAAAAAGCCAGGCAACGCGGGACACTTCAACTAGTAAGAAGATAAGATAATAGCCGAGAGCCAGAAACGCCAGTTGAAGTTGCATTGATATACGTTAAAATGCAATGTCTTTAGCTTTTATTTGATGCTGAACCTTAAGGAATTTGATGCATATTTGAAATTGAAACTTACGTAATTGTCCATAAATGTGTATAAGATGTATTAATTACTGTAATATTTTTAAAGGACCGTATCTTCAGATATTTAGAAATTTCTCCGTTTCTGTAATGAGAATGAACATATTTACTCTTATCTAGTATCTTATTTTTATTTAGTTTTCGCTTCCAATGTCATCACGTCATTTTGGTTTACACAATTATCTCATGAAATAATATCAGATATATCAGAAGCTTAAACTGTGGTTTGGTATATCTACCTGCATATCGGCAACCAAAAGTAAGTCTCAGATAAGGATTGGATTATCATTATCACAATAATTTTCTTTCCATTCAGGCACAAATTAAAAAGTAGCGGTGCTACAACAGCACATCCTGTCTTGCATTATTTGTAATTATTTATTGTTGCAAATTACATGAAAGTTACCCACATTTTTAAAAAATTATACATGACTTTATTTAAAGATCTAATGTTCAAGAAAATATTTCTTAAGGAAAAACTTTTTCTGCATTGTAGTTTTGTAATTTAAAAGTTTTGCAACTTTCGAAAACAGAGAGTTTACAGAGAATGGGCCGTGCACAATTTTTATAAGTGTATCTAGCTCTATTCGAGATGCTGCAGCATGTTAATCCCATCTTTCTAATCTAGCGTATTAACTCTAATCGAGAAAAAAGCATTTAAAAAAGAATCCGTTTTTGAGAAATTAATTTTTGAAAAATTACTCCTATTTCACACAAAATTAGGCGAAAGCTTTTCGTATTTTTAAAAATTGCACGGGACATTGAACTAATATTGAATTAAAAAAACTTCAATTGTAAGTATTTGAAAGGCGTTGCTCAATATATTTTGAACTTTTCCAATGTTCGAAAATTTAGAGATTTCGACGTAAATGGGAACTGTGCGATTCTTTGAGATAAAATTTTGAAATTTTGTTGTCGTTTCATTTAAAGTAGTACCCCCAAAATCGAAATATCCATTTCAAATTCGCATTGCCTCGATTTCGGTCAGATCGATCAGGGAATGTTATTTTTGGAAAAATTCATCTGAACGGTTTAGATGCCAGTGTTGTCTTCAGATATACATAGATGGAGAAACAGACAGACTCGTTTTGTCTTAAATTAATTTTTCGGTATCAAGGACCCACAGAACGTGGATTTTGACTAGACAGCGTATTAGAGAGAGTCGGCCCCGTTGCCGAGATCGCTAAAGCAATAGTGTCGTATTGACCCTGGGCCGTGGGGTCGCGGGTTCGTGTCCCGCCTCGGGTATGGTTTTATGTATTCATCCTTTCACCCCCTATCATCACCATAACGCTTCATCCTCATACCATAACGTTACATTCAATAACGGTCGCTAATGATCTAGTAGTTGATGCGACCTTAAATAACAATAATAAAGAAAAGTATGAGAGGTAGTAATGAACTACATGAAAGAGAATGAATTATCCACTTTCAATATCAGGTTCCACGATGCGAGTTTTTCAGTGGAAAAATCGCCACGTTCTGCTGCGGCATTACAACACTTCCTCTTTTCTGCGTACGTACGTAGTAGGAGAGAAAGAGAAAGGTAGTGTTTGTAGCGAAGTACTGTTGATCATATGTTTCTAAATGAATTGTGTCTGAGGTGTAATCTTGAAATGAACTTCTGCCTAAATTAAACCTAAACTAACTTTAAAGATTTCTCCACGAAGTTCGTTCCAAACTCAAGGGTCAGATTTTTTCCAACTTTCATAATTCCCAATCGAATGGAGTTAACAACAGACTTATCATGTTTCGTACAAAAATGAAGTTTGAGATTTAAAAACTTTAGAAATCTGGTCTACGAAGCTGTGTTCAAGGAACCCTCGGTCTCCGTGTGAGCCAAGTCCTAGGGAGGGGCATGACGCACAGCTCTCCCTTCTCCGCTGTTCGATGACTCTCCCAACTTGTTATTCGTCCACTATGCGCGAACATACCGCACCTTGACGCAAGAGTGAGTTTAAGTTCATTTATCCTTACTTCCAGACGCGAAAAAACGCGATATATTCTATTGCAACACCACGAAATTTCCTGGAATAAAATATGCCGTTAGTATAACTTTAGGTTTTATAATAGGAAAGTGAAAGTGGTAGAGACCTGGAAATAAAGATTTCCTTATTTCAAATGTTATTTTTCTATTAAAGTGTTTATCACTAACAAATTAACTGTATGAGAATATTTTCGTTTTCAATTATTATCCCAGCAAATTTACGTAAGTGTTACGTAATCATCTGGCGAAAAAGATTTTCAGGTAAAATTGAAAATTTTTTTTCTGGTGCGAACGCTCCCTTAAGTGCCCCTGCGCACTTCCAAGGGCCGTTCGGTGTTATGAGGCTAAACGCCTTAATTCGCGGCCGGCGTCGCGTCGCGTCGCGTCTCTGCTTGGAAATCCGGCTCCTGGCGCGGCTCGGCTCGGCGCGGCGCGGCGCGGCAGGGAAGGCGCGCGTGGCCAAGTAAGTCCGCGGGAGCGCGCCAACGGAGGGAGCGGGAATGACGCACCACGGAGGTTGCATCAGCACCCGCGGCAACGTCAGCGCCGGCGACGGCGGCGGCGGCGGCGGCCATGGAGATGGAGGCGCTGGCAGGCGAGGCGGCGCGAGGGAAACGGCGCGGCGCGGCGCGGCGGGGGCCTTGGAGGCGCGTCGTTGGGGGTTTCCCTGATTCTCCCTTTTTCCTCACAAGACATTACAATTTCACAAACAGATAGGACGTTTTCTAACACACGTTCATTATTAAAAATTGATGCAAATATGGTTTTAAATTGTATAAATAAATAACATTTAATAATCAGCATCATTGAATACAGTAGGTGGAAATGATCATTATGAAATGTAACGAACTCCAAAAATTCTTATCGTCCTGTACAATGGTTAATAACAGCAGTGGCCAATGGTGACGATGAGCGACGAGGAAGATGTACGGTAAATATAGTAAAGAATCACGAGAAACAATGAGGTCGGTGGAAGAGAACGAAGGAATGGGAGCGGGGGCGACGGTGGCCGGAGCAAAAACGATGGAGAAACTGGCAATGGAGACGAAGTTGGATACAGCCAGTGATGACGATGACGAGGGTAGCGCGAGCGGTTGTAGGGGTAGGGGCAGGGACATTGCACACAATGAGGAGCGATATGATTTCTGTGGAGGCGATACAGTTGTAGACACAGCGATGGTGATGACGGAGAAGGCGACGAGGGCGGTTATGGACGTATTTTATACAATAAACGACGGCGAAGGCGGTGAGACAGATATAGAAACGGCGAAGGTGGCGGCGACGGAGGCGGAGGGGCGGCTATCGCCTGGCGCGCCGCGTGCGGGGTCTCGGGCCCTGGGCGCCACGCGCCGAGCGAGTGGGCGAGCGCGCCGCGCCGCGCCGCGCCGCGCCGTGTGACGCGGCGAGGAGGCGGCGGTGAGCCAGATACGGCCGGGTCGCGACCGCGGCCGGGGCTGCGCCGGCGCTGGCGCTGGCGCTGGCGCCAGATCCGCCTGCCCCGTCCTCTGCTCTGCTTAGCTCCGTGCTGGGCCCCACGCGCAATCTAGGAGGGCCCTTGGGAAAATGTTGCTTTTAATTGGACGAAGGACGATAGTGATGGGCTGAAATGGTTTTGTTTAATTTTAATTTTCTTGAACATTTTTAAAAGCATACATTTACTGGTACGAATTCACTGTTATTGGTGTAATCTTCTTCAAGCAGTCTCTGCACTCTTAATAGTTTTTAGTTCCAGTAAATTTCATTACAAAAGTGTTTCGTAAAAGAGTTTTCGAATGAATAATTAAAAAGTTAGCTTGGGAGCTTTCATATCTTTATCATTTTATATTAGTTCCATGCAGCGCCGTTTCTGAAGGAATTTTCGGAAATCGACAATATCATGAACTCATTTTTACTTTCCCGTATACGTACGTATACACGGAGTGATATACGTAGTATAGGGAAAGTTATGTAATGCTGCGCGAAAAAAATGGCCAATTTTCGGCGGAAAAAAATTAATTGCCGGGTCGTGAAAACGAAAAAGTGAATAAAACCAGTTGCTAAATTAAGAAAAAAATCCCCTAACACGTGGGGTAGCCAGAAACCCTGTTTTCTAGGTCCTTGGTACCGAAAAACCAATTGAAAGGAAAACGTCCGCCTGTTCGTCCGTCCGTCCGTCAGTCTATCCGTCTGTGAACACCGCTAGCGCCTAAATCATACGTACGATTTCTTCCAAAACGGATATTCCGTGGTCGATCTGATTCTAGTCAAAGCTTTGAGATTTTGAAAAAGATTGTTCAAAATTTGGGGGTACTTTATATAAAGTCCCCTGGGGATTTTCAAAATCTCAAAAACGGCTCCAAATTTTTTCTTCAAATTTCTTCTATGTATAGAGTAAAGTACACTTATTAATATGACATAGGTCCGATTTTCACGAATAACTCTGAATTTTCGAAAATTGTGAAAATTTGTATTTTTTTTCGGCGTCTTTCTCCAACTACAAAATTGAAGATAGAGATTTTTTCGTCAAATAAAATTTGTTCTGCATATTAAGTTCTTTCATAAAGGCCACGAAAATGGTTTTCAAAATTGTAGTAGTTTGCGTGCAATATGTGCAATTTTAAAAAATTACGAAAACAAGATTTTCTCAAAAACGGCTCCAAATTTTTTCTTTAAACTTTTGGTAGGGATAGTGGTAAATGTACTCTATCAGATGACATAAAATCCATATTGCTCTATAAGTTGTTTTTTTTCAAAAATTACAAAAATGTAAATTTTCTCACATGTTTCTCACGTCGATAATAGTTACATTAGCGGCGATTTTTGCACATTATTATATTTACGAGTACATGTGCTATAAATAATGCCAAGTAAAGTTTCTCGAAAACAACCGTTTTCGGTGAAAACTAGCTCAAAATTTCGCATTTTCAGAAACGCTCAAACACCATTTTCTCATATATGCCTGCAAATGTTTTCTTGAAACTTTTGTAACGGATAGTGATAATTACACTCTTTAACATGACGTAAAGTTTATTTTGAGTTATTTTTTTGTTTTTTCAAAAATTATATAAATGTAAATTTTTTGAAAGATCTCTCACATCTTTAATATACACATTATCCGCAATTTGTAAAGATAATTATATTTGTGAGTGTACGTGCTCTAAATAACTTCAAATAAAGTATTTTGAAAACTCAAAAATGTTCTGTGAAAATGAGCTTCAAATTTCACATTTTTAGTAGCGTTAAAATGCCGTTTTCTCTTAAACGGCACATAATTTTTAAAAGAAATTGGCCATTTATGACTAGGGTTTTGTGTTCTTTAATATTCTAAAATTAATGTTTCTGTTCTACCAATAGGAAACCGAAAAATTAAGAAAGTGACAAAAAACGTGCTTTTGGCTGTGATAGATGATAGCTGGCAAGAAGGAGTTTGTGGCAATTCCGAATGGCTAGCGAAGACCCAAGGAAATAGAAAACTAATACGGGAAAGTCTGTGCCATTCTGTAGCACCACTAGTTAAATGAAGAAGTAGGTGTTTTAGACGTCTTTTAGGATGTTTTGTTTCTTCTCGATATTAGTTGATGTTGTGTTGTAGTCCGTTAAGTCCTATTTGATTTGGCCTTGATTATGCTGAATATTTGTGAACTAACAATTTAGTCCTTTAATCTTATTCTTTATTTATCGTTTTTTTAATTCAAGAAAGTTGCGTCCTTTACGTCAAAATTTAAGTTTTTTTTTCGCAAACTTCTGCTTAATACGATCCAGGATTAAATCAGAATATAATATGATCTTGAAAAATACTTGATGTTATTCTGGCCATTAAACATATATAGTGAACACGTAGGTTGCCCCTAATAGCAGAAAAAGCGTATCTGCGAAATAGCACAGCGTTAATTTTCGCAGTCATAAACTTTTTATTTTAAGCGGGTTATATGAATAGTATTTTCCATTAGATTGTTTTGTATGGCGCAAGCGCCCTCTACTGGCACTTTCATTTCCACGCCGTAATGACTTCTTTTGATAAAGCGTTTTTGGTAAACAATGAGAATTATTATAACTAAAAACTTCGCCATAAACGTCGAATGAATTATGTATTTGACGTTTGAGAATATTTATATTTTACGTTGGTGTTGTACTTAAACATAGGGCGACATTAAGACATGGGGCCCATGCACACCCTATGTATCCAAGAGTGAAAGGTAGAAAGTTTATTTTGTCAGGTGTGACTTGATGTCGTTTGCTTAAGGATAGACTTCTTTCCTTAAGAATAGACTAATTCTTACCTTAAGACAACTACACCAATTTCATGAATTTATGCATTTCTGTCATCCAAGACTTCAATTTGAAATGGAAATAGGTATAGACCAAGTTATTACATTTTTGGACTTGACTATATGTATAAAAATCATAAACAATAATTCAAAATTTTTAGAAAAGCTACCCAAACTGACTTGGTCATCCCTTCAGATTCAAATCACACCTTAAAATATAAACTGTCTGTCTTTTACTCTTGGATACTTAGGCTGTTCTTGGTTTCTTAGAAAAGAAATGAATTTCACAAGGAAATATCCATTATTAAAACAACAGCCATTAATAATGGATACACTCCAAAATTAATAGACAAATTTATTGCATTTATAGAAAATAAATTATTATCCAAACAAATTTTTCCTTTTAGTCTCTCTGATGAAAACAAAAAATGCTTCATTTGCATCCCCTATATTGTTAACGTGACACAATGTTTGGGCCAACAACTCCAAAAATTAGATAATTTTCAAATCTGTTACAATATAAAAAATAAATTATCATAAGTAATATTACGAGAAATGTTGTGATATTTAGTGTGACTCACGAATTAACACGTTACATGAATCGAATAGATAATTAAAATCACAGGAATTACGAAAAAAAAAAAATTACTCAAAACTGCTACTGGCTTGTATGAAGCTTTCATTCAGCTCTGAGTTATCACTACCTCCTGGAAATCATACATCCAAGGAAAATATGAATAATAATTTAATTCAGAAAATGATTTCAAATATGTTTCGATTTATTGTGATAAAACTTTCAAAAAACAATTATAACAAAGTGTGGCGTCGTAGCAACGTTTCCAAGCAAGCGGCATACCTGAGCCGGAAGCTGTAGTGAAAGAGCGCACCTGAGCTAAAAATAAAGACCGACAGTATGTGACTGCTCCACGAAACATCCCACGCAAACAAAGTGTTGAGAAAGGTTAGTGGTGAGTCTGGGACGATTGTGCAAGACCCTTGCAATTGGCTAGCCATCGAGCCTGGGGACGCCGACTGCCTGACACCGCGTGGGGGATACGGGGTTGTATATAAGGCGGGCGCTTTTTGCGCTCGCGGAGATTCAGATAGATTCGTAGAGCTTGTTGTTAGCCGAGAGGCTGGGTGGGATCTCCAGTGCACTCCAGTACATGGTTTCCTGGGCGGAGACCGGTTTTGGGGCGCCAGGCCATGTAGGTACTTGGATACCGGGGAATTGGACTACCGGGGATTACTCCGATTGCATCGCATTATGCGTTGTACCTGCTTTCGAGCAGTGGCACTGGGCTGGGTTCTGGGTTTTCGCGGCTAAGGGGAAGAAAAAGATTGACAGGGTTTAATTAGTACTTGTAAAAATTTCTTTAATTGTTAAGTTCTTTTAAATAAATAAATGTATGTAAATAAATGTAAATATTGTTATCTTCAACGCAGTGTCTATGTCATTCACTCCAGTACGCCACAAAAGCTACTTACAAGAACATTTATTAAAAACACAATTATTAAGGTTGTAGGACGTTGAGGTTTCGATGTCTTGGCATTCTGTGGAAATATTTGGAAAGGAAGATAAACAAGTTGAATTAGCATCGGGATTCCTCAATTTCGTTCGTATACCGGAGGAGGTGGCTTAGGGTATCAACTGATGTCACTGCAGTGCCACCGACTGGGAGGTACTAGGTTCAAGTCCCGGCGGTGGCAGGATTTTCGACACTAGAATGGTTGAATTGAGTTGCTGGAGGAGAATTTCCTCCCTTGCCCTATCCTAATCCTTTACTTCAGGGCTGTCAAACGGAGCACGTAAGTGCTCGGAGCGCGCTTGCGATCTGCAAGGGCACGCAGTGCCCGCGGCGGAGGGAAGTCCGCGCTCCGATCTCTCAGGGATGCACAGTAAGTGGGCATGGTGGGACGCAAGACGACGTATAATAAGTTCCAATCCCGAGTGGGCTCTTGTTTTCTTACGCAGTGATCGCGGAGGTGAAGCACTTTAATATGCAGAACGTATTTAATTACAAATTAGTGGTGCTACAGAATGGCACAGAATTTCCCGTATTAGTTTTTCTATTTCCTTGGGTCTGGGTTAGCTATTCGGAATTGCCGCATACTCTTGACAGCTGCCGTCTATCGCCGCCCAAAGTACTACATTTTTTTGACATTTTATTAATTTTTCGGTTTCTTAATGGTAGAAAGGAAAGATTAATTTTGAAATATTAAAGAACACTGAAATCTCGTTCTAAGTGGCAATTTCCTTTGAAAAATTTGGAGCTGTTTAAAAAAATGGCGTTCAAACGCTGCTAAAAATGCGAAATTTGAAGCTCTTTTTCACAGAAAATTGTTGAGTTTTCGAAAAACTTCATTTGAAGTACTTACATTCATAAATTCAATAATTTTTACAAGTTGCTGGTAATGTGCATATTAAAGACGTGAGAGATCTTTTAAAAAAATTACATTTATATAAATTTTGCGAAAACAAAAAAATACCCCAAATTGAACTTTAAATTATATTAAAGAGCGCAATTAGCACTATCCGTTCCACAAGTTTGAAGAAAAAATTTGGAGCCATTTTTGAGAAAATGTCGTTTGGCACTTCTGAAAATGCGGAATTGTGAGCTAGTTTTCACAGAAAACGGCTGAGTTCTCGCGAAACTTTACTTGACATGATTTAAAGCACATGTACTATTAAATATACTAATGGGAACAAATCGTCACTAATATAAATATTACCGACGTGAGAGACACGCCAAACAAATTACATTTTTGTAATTTTTGAAAAAACAACAAAAGAATATAGCAATATGGGTTTATGCATCTCATAGAGTACATTTAGCACTATTCCTACTAAGCTTAAAGAAAAAATTTGGAGCCTTTTTGAGAAAATCTTGTTTTTGTAATTCTTTAAAATTGCAAATATTGCACGCAATATTGCGCGAAAAAAAATTCAAAAAAATATGCATGACCTTAATGATAGAACTCACTTTGGAGAACAAATTTTATTTGTAGTAAAAATTTTTATCTTCAATTTTGTACCTGTAGGTAGACGCCGAAAAAATTTCACACTTATGCAATTTTCGAAAATTCAGAGTTAACTTTGAAAATCGGACCTATGACACCTTTGTAATTGTATTTGTCCCTCTTCTTACAAGGAATGTACCCCCAAATTTTGAAGAACGTTTTCCATATCGTAGCGCCTCGAGTGGAATCAGATCGACAGGGGAAGATTCATTTTGGAAGATATCGTACGTATGGTTTAGGCGTTAGTGTTGTTCACAGACTGACGGACGGACTTGTTTGGTATCAGGGGACCCTAAAATGTGTATTTTCGTTGAAATCTCGAAATAGATTTTTCGCAGAATTACTTAACTTTCCCTATACTACGTGTATTACTCCGTATATAGGTACGTATACGGGAATGTAAAACGAGTAGTGCTAAAAGAAGTGTCTCCTTCCATGGAGACTACAAAAATTTTCGCTAAGACGCGATCGGATGTTCTTACAGTCTTTTTAATTCTTTTTAGGAAATTTTTGATAAATGCAATTTTGTATTAGGTAAACTTAGTGTATTTTAAGTTAGTGTATTTTAATATTACATAATATATCCGATTTTACATACTTATTACACATTCTCACTGTTTTCATTACATATTTATGAACGTGTTTTGACGTTTCATACTTCATACTTTTCCGGTTTCTGTTAATCATTTCTCTGTATATTTTGAAGTACATTTTCACACGAAATATATTCACATTGTATTTCTTTAAATTATTATTTTCAATAATAGTGTCAGTGTTTTTCTGAAATTATGACATATAATACTTATCTTGAACTAGTACATATTTTGGTTTATGTTTATTTTCGTTAAAATATTAATTTGAGTTATGAGTGTTAATAGTTCTCACACATTGCATTCTCTAGCACTAAGTAGAAACGTGCGTTAATGTTCCCTGTGTGTAATGATCAATGCTTGTGTAGCTGCAGTTTCTGTTTACATGTGAATTTCCATTAAAATTGGTAAAATTTATTGCATATCTCTGTATGATATACCAACCCGTGTGATTGATCCAACTCCCCGTATTCGCGCGAAGTTTTCTCAGCCCCTGCTTCCCGCCGGTGACACGAGTGACTTCGTTAAGCTGATATCGCCGCGTGCCCCAAACCTTTGCCAAGGCCATTCGCGTGCTCGTTCGACTGAAGGCCCCGCCTTACACACACTACACTATCACACATGCCAGGAGACCGGTCGGGAGCAGAGAGCTTGTCCCGGTTGGAGCATTGTCCCGCTAATGGGAGTTTCCTGATTGGAGAAAACACCGCTAACCGTCGGCAGGTCGGCGCTGGATCTCGCCGTTCAGCGGGGGAAGATCACAGCCACCTCCCGAGAAGAACATTCACTCCACTTACGGAACTGATGACCTTCACAATTGACGCGCTCGGAATTACTAACAATCAATCAATCAATCAATCAATCATTGGGTTCCTGTTGCGCGCGCAGAGAGGGCTTGTACATAGGAAGGAGCATGCTTGGAGAAGGCACCAAGGCACGGGGGGGGGTGTATGGCAAGAAAATGTAGAACAGCAGAGAAATCCGATCTACCCTCCAGCAATCTGCTATTTCTCATCACATAGGGTAACGTACTTCATCTACCATACTCCCTATTTTTTATTGACAAATGCCAACATCTTCCGCCTAAAGTGTAAAGTAAACTTCAAAGTTGTCTCTACGTCGGACTTGATTCACTCATTGTGAATAATGTGAATATTAACCGGCTAATTGGGCTACTAACCAAATTTTCCCTTTATCCCCAACTTTTATGTTTCTGAACACGTACTGTAGAAGGTCCCTCCATTTGTGAAGTCTGTAAGATCGTGCGATTAGCAGAATATTTACATACTTGGTATTAATTAATCATTTACTTTCTATAACATGCACGCAATAACAATTTCATTCATTGCCATTGAATTCTTTACTAAGAACCCATTGGCAATATTTACTTCGCAAACAACGACACTTAACTATTACATTTAAAAACGCCATTCCTTTGTCATTTCAAACATCACTTGCAAGCGACACTCCTTTATTCAAATAAGAGACAAATATTTCTTTTCTGAATAACTTTTTGGATCATGGAAATGTTTCCTTTTGCTTAGAACTTGGATATGCACTACTTTAGTTTAAGTTGACCCTCCTGTTACCATGGGAGAAAAAAGATACAGTTCTCGGTAGTCACGAACGAATTAACATAAGGGTTCATATCCGAATGTTATTATTGTGTAATTCTTCCCTCTGCGAATGGGGTAGCGGTAGGTCATGGAAAGGGGCTGAAATCACATCCTTTCAACAAGTGGTAGAGCAGGTTGGGGGAATACGATTCGATGCTATTTCCGTGTGGGGGAATATAGGACGAAATCCTTACATACTACTAAAGCAGGGTGGACATTAAAGAAACTAATAAAAAAGTGTTTAAAAAAGGGAAAATAACGTTTCATTCTAACGCATATTCGTTGTTTACTTGCAGTATTATTTTCTATTTACATATAGAATTCTTTTTTATTTACAACTTGAATATTGTTTCAGTTTCTGAATCTCGCCTCTGAAAGGGAATCATTACAGAGTTCATCTTGTTTTTATCTATAAATGTTTTGACTTCGTTTGTGTTTCGTATATTTTCCAAACCGTTAGTCTACTAAAATTAAACAAGAACACACTCGTTAGAATTTGCAGAAACAGGTACTTTGATTTTAATATTTGGAAATATTAGATTTCTGTTACTGTGTATAATTTTAACGTGAATAAAATAAATGTAAATTGATTTTATTAATTTCTTTCAGCGAACACTGGGTTGCAACAACACATATCACTTCCTGATAATCGTCCTTAGATATCGCTCAGTCTTACCTCAAATTTTGGGCGACTTGCTTCTGATAATTGCCATCATGGATTATCAGAATAATTTAGAGTATTATTTTCTCTTTTAGTGACTGTCAAAATAATTTCGACAAACCTTTTGGTAAAATTATAGACGCTGAAACGTTATAAAGTTAAAGACAAAATATAAACCACTCAGTGAAAACCTTCTTTAATTGGTCTTCAGAAAATATAATATTTCATAACACTGGGAGTATTCGCTTAATCATTCAATGCACGTTTCGTTGTAGTGAATTGAAGAAAATATTGTGTATACACTTGTTTTTGATACTGTCCACGCAAAATTGTTTATCGTCAGCATACACGTCTTTGGATTACAAGAAACTGTCGTCCAATGTGATTGTTTTCGGTTACCTGTATTACTTAATAATTATGAATATTATGTAACACTAGATGGCTCACGAAGAATATAATCACGTTTTTTGTGTGACATAATATCACTCAAAACATAAAATGATCCACGATCGTACTGACGAATTCAAGATGTGACTAAAATGAGCATTAGTTCTGAAAGTCATTCATCTTTTGAAATAATCGAAGTGATTAACAACGTAAACCGTTGAGGTGGTTTACTCTGAATGAAAGTAAGGCTCCTTATTTGAGCCTGATGTTGAGAAAGGGGCAACGATTATTTTAAGAGAGTTGTAAATCTACATTTTTATGTAATAATAATTATTATAAAACAATGTTTGGCCGGCTTGTTTCATGAGTACATTTTCCTCTTTGTTCTAAATTTCCTCTTCACAAAAGACATCACCCGATGAAACGCGGAAGGAAAATTACAGCATCTCTTTCCTTTGTTCATCTCCCCTACGGTCTGTTTCCCTCACCTTTCAGTATCATTTCTTAAAATGGTAGATGGACTCCTACAATGTCACACTCTATCATTTTATTTACACAATAAAGGAAAACTATAACGGAAAAATCACGTTTAAGACTGCTAGGCTAGTTGGTGTAATAATAAAAAAGAAAATATTCAAAATCAAGAATTTAATGACGTGGCACAAACTATAATCACAGAGCCCAATGTGACTGATAACAGTTCATTCCCAGATATCGTGAAAAAGATCGATATCGCCTAAATGATTAGAATGATATAGTTCACGAGCAGCACCTGTGGATGATAAAGACAATCAAATGGTTCAGAAGATAAAGAGTCCGTTTTCATAAGTTCCTTGTTTTCACGAGAGTTCATGTGTGAAATGACGAAGTTCCTATACCACTTCATTTGCCTTCGTTTCGGAACCTTGCTTTTACACGGTAGCCAGATATCGGGTGGCTACCTGAAATGACATTATGATAGGCTATCAGTGTTTCTCTACTGTTTTACTTTCTCGTCTTACTTCTCAAGAAGAGAAAGTATCGAAATCGTGAGCCGAAAAACGACAATATTTCGACAGAAAAACTCTTATTGCCGGGCCCTAGTAACGAGAAAATGGATTAATGGTTCCAATATTAATAATACAATGTTTTCGGAACAAATTTTATTTAAGAAAACAACTAGTATCTTTAAAAAAGATTATTTGTACTTTTTTGAAAAAAACAAACAGGTACTTACGCGTAATTTCTGCTTGAAGTTAATACGCAAAAGAATTCTCAAAAACTGCTCCAATTCTTTTCTTTAATTTTCCCCCGGATAGAGCAAAAAGCACTTGAAAATGTCGCAGGTCTTATTTTCGTTGAACTTTGAATTTTCGAAAATTGCAAAAGTTAGAAATAGTGCGAGAAAGAATGCCCTATTCTCTTAGATCTAGATTCATTTACAGTTGAAAATATACTATATCATAGTATATTATATGATATATAATATATACAGCATTTCAAATAACAATTGTTAAGAAATTTCATTTTGCTATTTTCGCTGCTGGATTCTCGGACATGGACTTTACTTGCCCAGATAAAACCTACTTAAATTCTCCATTCAAAAATATTACTTTCCCGTCTACTGGAATATAACGAAATTCTTGATCTTTACTTTTCATAAATTCTCTCATTAAATGTTTTACACTCTGTAAGGTCAAATGCTGCAGCTGAAATCCTTGATACTTCACGGTCAATATCACATTCTTCTCGTAAATGCGTAAGCTCTTGCAGAAGTCAAAGTATATAATTTTTTTGCTCAATCAGACGCTTATCTAAAAACACATTACACTTTGAGACAATGATGTTACAATCTCTGAATTACTTTGCATTGAATAACGGTGTACTAATGCTTTGAGTAAAGAACAAAAGAAAGACATCATTATCATACGAACTACGAAGCAAAGCGACCTACGTAGTAAAGAGCTCCATGATAACATTGCTTGCAAGTTTTTATCTTAAATTTAAACTTATTATTTCCCCTAGAAATCGTGACATAATAATGAATAGAATGGGAGATTCCGCAGCTTTGAATATGTCATGGTTCTCTCGCAATCATAATCCATTGTTGAAATTTCATTTAGAACTTTTCTGAGAAGAATTCGATCTATAACTTTCGTAAAATATATTTAATAAGTCGGAGTTTTAGAATTTTTATCTGTTTACTACGCCCTGAAAATGTGTAAATAATAATAATAATAATAATAATAATAATAATAATAAATGAAACGATTCTCTCCCAAATACTGTCATCATTGATTTTAGCCATGACATCTGCATGGAATTTGATCTTGACAAATGTGCGAAAGTCAATTTAAAGAGAGGAAAAGTGACGTCAGAGAACATTCAAGTTGATATGCGCACTGTGATTCAAAATCTTGAGCCAGATAAAACTTTCAAATATCGGGCCATTGAAAAATGTAAAAACATCTCGAACGACCCGATGAAAGAGAGAATTACAGAAGAATGAAACTTGTGCTGCAGTCCGCTCTGAACTCCAGGAATAACGTATCTGCAATAGGTTGTTTGTCGGTGCCTGTAGCCGAGTACTTGTGGACAGGACTTAGCAAGAAATTTGAATTCTGGGTCGAAAAAACAGAAAAATGCTTACAATGCATCATGTCGCCCAACCTCGAGCTGGTATACACACACTTTATGTGGCATGTATGTAAGGAGGAAATGGCCTCATACAAATTGAAGCCTCCTATCACATTGCAGTAGTCGGGATATAGTCAGTCATCACAATGATCCACTAATGCGATAGGTCATTAAAACTGACCGATGAATAGGAAACAGAGTAAGTTTAGTAAGAAGCATTGCAAAGAAAACTACGCAAGACACGCAGAACAAAGTCACTGAACTTCTGATGCTACTTAACATGAAATGTGAGACACAAAAATGATCAAAGAAATCGTGGAGAGACAAACTACTCCATGGACAATATCTTAAACCAATGGACATGGTGCAAATCAATAAATATCAATCATTTATGTGGCTTAAAAGGAGGAGAATGAAGCCAGCATCGGAAGCAGTTGTAATAGCTGCTAGTAATAGTAATAGATCAGGCGTTGAAAACACGACACTATGGTAGAGTGGTTATCAAAATTTCCCAAGAAGACACATTTGCTAGGAACAAGTACGAAATATTGTTGAGATGATTTTTTAAAGGACGGTGGTGAGGTCACGCTTCCACCTGGTAAGAGTTTCCGGGCAAAGGCCAGGCAGTATTAAAATCCTCCTACAATTTCCACGCTAATGAGATCCTACATTTGTTATCTTGGAACGTTGTATTTCATCGGACAAGAGGATCTTGGACTAATGGATGCAAAACGATGCAATATCGGTGAATTTGGTGGCCACAATTTAGACCCAGATACACAATCAAGGCAAGGCTTGATTTTATGAAAGGACTACTGTCAAGTAATACTTAGTAGCACTAGATTTTATGAAAGGTCTACTGTACTTTATTGTGGATTCTCCCCTTGTAAATAATGGTTTGGAAAGTGAAAATAGCTTCATACTGAAAACAAACTTTAACTTTCTGACAACCCGTGCTAGGGAGCTATCCCTCCTAAATGTAACAGTTCACGAAGGTAGATTTATAGATTACGACATAAGAAACTAAAGTTGTGGCCCTCTTACGACACAAAAAACAAATTTTAACGCCTAGGACGCATTGTTCAGAGTTCGGCTTCTCTTACGCTGTAACATGTTGCGGAATGAGTATGCGCCTGCTGCTTCCTTTAAATCACAATCTGCGAAAAAGTAAATTGCTAGTCTTAATTCTGTTTGCTACTTCCATGGAGGCAATTCCGTCTCCAGCAAAACACCATCCCGCGATTACATGGTAGTGGTACAAAACCACCACCTTTCCTTAGCGTAGTGTATGTAGGGTGTCTGGAAGAATTTATTAATTTTGACGATGAGCCGATTAAAAAAATAACAATTGAATCGATCTGAAGAGTGGTTCTTTCTGAAAGCCTGGAGCACCCGCGCCGAGCGCGGGGGGAGGAGTGGGGGTGGGGGTGACAGCGGCCAGTGGTCGCTAATTGAAACCGGCGATTACTCCGGAACGACGGAATAAAAACAAATTACATTTGTGTTGCTTGATAGGTATCCGATTCTCGTCTGTTTCTCTCTGGCGGTTTTATTCCCCCCTTTAAACATGTTTTCAACGGGACTTAATCGTTGGGTTCTTCCGTGGCGTCACGGCCCACAAAAGGCCCTCACTGCCGCCTCCGAAGCTCTCGTAGCACTTTGGGAGATTACGAGATCGGCAAAGGGCGTTTGAGGCGAACGAAAAACACTACTGTTGCCTCTCGGGGGAGAAAATAGGAGCGCAGGGTTTATGGCTTGCTTTTGTCGGCGGTGGCCAAGCGTTGCGCTGGAAGAATACAGAAAACCAGCGAGGAATTGTTACGGTTTGCAACGGGTGCCCTTCGGACTCTAAAAGGACTATGTGCTTCCCCACAACAAGATCTTTTCCAATCCTCGCACGTCTTTAAATCAATCATTGGTTGGTGTGAAGGTAAAGAAAAGGCGCACTAATATGACCCACTGATAATCTTGACCGGTTATTAGTATTGCTTAGAGTTTGGAGTGTTTGGAAAGGACTCTTCAGGAAGATAGACAGACCGTTCAGAAGTGTTCAGGAAGGTAGTCAGGGAGTGTATATGCAATTCTATTTCCTAAGAATATGTCAGATTTTTTCCATAAAATTCTTTCTTTTGCAATATGTTCGGGAACACAATTATTGAAATGAACATTCAGACAAACACGTTTAACAGAAAACGAAATTGCAAGTTGGAGTCGATCCCTACAATCAGCAACGTTGTTAATAATTTACTTCACCCCGTTAGTCAGCGTTGTTAGAAAGAACCTTCCACATTTCGGTGACACTTTGTAAGACGCCATATCAATTTCCCCTGCCTGTACATCTGCGACGGGGATGCCAAATGCAAATGTAAGTGAAATCTATTCGTAGATAAAGTCCAAAAAACGATTATTCCTCCATGTGAAATTCACTCAACATTTCCGATAATAAAAATACATCCAACTTGTGCCGGGGATTATAAACTCCAGTTTTCAGTTTTCACATGTTTCTTATGAAATTCATGCCGATCTAAATGCCCAGTTGGACAACTAGATCGATTTAGATGGACATCGTGAAATTCTTCAGTACTACCCTCACATTCTGAGAATTAGGTGTTGTCCGAATCACCTTTTGATTTCGTCATTTCTTATTGTGTTCCAACCTCAGGGAACGAACATTCCGTAAAACGCAGAGATTTCAAAGAAATATTTCAACCGTAGCGTCATAAAGAAAACCGAAATCTTTCCGAGCTTCCCCGAGACAGTAAGAAGCCGCGACCTCCCTTGAGGGGGATGGACCGAGCGCGTGTCGGCATGGCGCGCGGGCCCGGGGCCTATCTCCGGCGGCGGCCACGTGGCGGCAGCACGCGGTCACCTCGGGCGGTCGCGTGGGGCGCGCGGCGCCGCGCCGGCGAAGACAGGGCCGGAAGGCGCGAGTAATGAAGCGCCGGAGATAGCGACCGGCCCTCCGCCCCCCCCGCCCCCGCCCCCGCGCCCGCGCCGGCCCCGCTCGCCCCCGCCCACTCCGCGGCAGATTTACCGCCAACCAACAGGTGGCGCCCGCCCGCGGCCGCAGCCGAGGCGCCCGCCCACCCGCTCGCCCGCCCGCCCGCGCCGCATGTCAGTCCGTCCGGCCGTTCGCCCGCCCGCCCGCCATCCCACGGGCGCGCGCGCCAGCGCCGCCGCGTCTCCGCCCCCGCCCCCACCCCCGCCTGGCGGGCTCTTACAGCTGCCGCCCTCCCGGCCGGCCCGCCCTCTCACCCTCTCCTTCCCCTCTCGCCAGGCCATTTAAAGGGACACGCCGATTGCCTCGCAGCGCGGATGATAGCAGCTCTATTTAAGTCTGAAGGCACGATCTCTTGAAGGTGTGGGAGATGGAGCGAGAAACAGCCGTTTGAAGGATATCACCTTTATTTTTTCCCGGCGGTCTCCCTCTGCCCCGCCGCTGCCGCCGACCGCGCGAGACTTTCCACCCCCTTGTGTTTACAGGCGGCCCGGGTTTCTTTCTGGAAGTTCCCTTCTTGTGAATATATCGCCTTTTAAGATACAGACCTAGCGACGGTAGAAGCGACAGCAGGGTGAAGTGGCATTTAAGGGCAGATTTTTTGTCGTCTTTCGATGCTTGAAAACACCTGCGAGTGATTTGAATGTCTCTTCCTTGAGAATAGAAAAGTAGATAACGGTTATTTACTAATACATTTCTTAAAACTATCAGTGTAGCACTTCTACGTGTTTTTTTCATCCAGAAAGTTTATGTGCTGTTAATTCTGTTATCACTCCACAACATGGCGCTATAGAACAATACTAAATATTCACATCAAACGCAACCTGCAACACTCGGCAGTATTTTGAATGTATATCGTTAAATAACTCCTAAACGAAGCGTTCTAGGGTAATAAAAACTAAACTTTTGAGGCCAAAGGCCAAATGTTTCTCATACCGTAATCTAAAGGATGAGTACTTCATGAACATTACATTTTTACTGGTCCGGTGCTTCTCGATATTACCTCATTGCTCAGAGACGTGCAGAATCTTCAATTAAATGTGAATGAGAGAGACAGAGAGGGGCACAGTCAGAGACACACAGAGAAAGACTGAGACAGGGACAGAGAGGGACGGGGAGACAAGAGGGAGTGGGAGGAAGGGAGAGAGAAAGAAATGGAGATGGAAGGGGAAAGAGGGAGATGAAGGGCAGAACAACGTCTGCCGGGTTCCACAAATTAATTATAACTTCTTAATTTCAGACTACGTTCACTATGTTGATCATATGTGACCTCATGTTTCCACATCAAATCAATGTTCTGCCTGGTATTTGAATACATTTTATTTTATAATCATTCTTAAAGACTAACAGTAATTTCTCTTTTCTCTGGTGTTCACTTCACATACAAGGCATCAAATAGGATTCTAGTGATACTACAGCAGTCTATACTTCCCGGTAAAACACTGTTAAGTTAGAAAAGGCTTCAAATACGAACGAAAGTTATAATTTAAATATTACGAAAATTAGGAATTATAATATTATTAAAAATACTTTCCTAGCTCTATAGACGTGGTCGATCGGACACTCAGATCCCAAATGTTTCGTCTGCTATTGCGGCAGACATCTTCAGTGGTTACTGGGTACACGCAGTATCACGCAGTGTTCTTTCAGCTAACTAGTGTCTGGTAAACATTTCTTCTTTGTTTACGGCACTGGGGCACTAGTGATGGTCGGCTAGGGCGCTGGTGTCGACTGTTGACGTAGGAACGGTTTAGGCTTCACCCGACGGAATGCGGCGATCCATATCAAGTGGTCTTTTATCCCTTCCTCTTTCTTATTAAAATTCAAAGGATGTTTATAAATTTCAATTGCCTCTCGGTGTAGACGGGTATAGTAGTGGTGTCTCATCGGCTGAAGCAGCATTTTCAGAAACGCTTAAACGCCATCGTTTCCTGTTATTTCAGTAATATACCTTTCTTTTGCGGCTCTCACACGCAAACATACGCAACCAGTCTTTATAATTGAGGTCTCTAAAGAAAGAGAATTTCACGGAGACGTGACGAATTGCACTTTGACTTTAAAATCTGAAGGATTTATGTAAAAAAAAACACATCTAAATATTCATATCAAATGCAACCCGCAACACTTGACAATATTTTTAAATATTTATCATCAAATAACTCCTAAACAAAGCGTTTTAGGACCTTAAGAACTAAAATTTTGAGTCCAAAGGCCCATAATCTGCAAGAAGAGACATTCTTGACCATACAATTAAATTTTCGGTTCGGCCCTTCGATACTACTAATGCCACCTAAATATTTCAGCCCTTGTTGATGGTAGCCATTTTTGTGACGGCACGCTTAGAAGGCTTAGATTCCTCCATATTATATTTACGCTTTCTGTATATACCGTGATTTATTTAGTCTGAAGAGGTTTATTTGCACAATAATTAATTCATGATTTGCTCTCCAGCAACAACTAGGCTACTATTACAGTTGCTTGATACCTAGGAAGATTGTTTCGTATGCGTATAGTGAAACCATTCAATTAACGTTTTGCCGTGGTCTATAAGTGCTGTGTACCTAATTGTGGAGGGATGTGGGTGTACAGTGAAGAATGAAGACTGTGTTTGTTGTTTTACATGTATCAGTATTTTCGTTATCAGCAGTGATTCGATGAAATTTTCAAATCAGCGGGTTCAGACACGCAGCTTTCTCAAAAGTAAAAAGCTATTATTTTTTGTGACTATCACGAAAAGCTAACTGTCAAAGAATATTGAATAATTGCTTCAAATGTCTTTAAGGAAGTGTTGTGAATTATTCCAAGAAAACTCGTGATACTGAATACATTTTTATTGAAGATTTCTTTGAAACATCTGTTGCATTTTTTTAAATTTGATATTGTGTTAGTACATTGGAAGTTACCTTTGCACATTTAAAAAAAATAAACACTTTTGTTAACAACTTTCCCTCTTAGAATGGAAATAGAAGAATAGGGATGAGTGTGGGGTTTAACATGCGAGAGTTCTCGCACGGGTTGGCGGAGGTAGTAGGGGAAAAGTAGTTCTCGCACGGGTTGTGCTATGGCACAACACAAAGAACAAACTTTTTAAATTAGCTAAAGTACAATCGCTTGAAATAAATGAAAAACAAAAATTAAAACGCTCTAGCCTACAATACTATGTGAATTAATTTTAAAAAAGCAAATAAATTTAAATTTATAGAAAGAATAGCGCCAGTCACTCGACAACTGCAAACGATCGCAGTCCAAACGCACGATTTAAATGTTGGCAGTGTCAGGAAGTATGTACATCAACGCCCAGCTGCAAACTCATACTGTAAATAATACAACGTTTGATATTAATCTCTAGGTGTCGATTCGTTAAGATATTCAATACGCAAACATCGTTTGAGCAACATTCCCATGTACTGAAGTGAAGTCTGAGCCTACTAAATTGTTTCTAAGGGTAACAAATGGCATTTAGTACTCAAAGGTGAAAATATTAGTTTGATGATTTTTTGGCTCTGAATTGCTTTTATTGAGGTACGTAAAGCCAAATCCAATACTTTTCGATACACAAATAGTTTTTCAATTTTCGCACCCCAGCAAGCTGGCACCCTGACACTCCAAGATCCCAGCAAGCTGGCCCTTCTCTTCCTCATCACAACTCAAGGAATGTTAAATTGCAAAGAGTAGGGTTGTACTTGCCAGATCCGGTATTTTCGCACTACTTTACTTGGCTTTCTGAAGAGAAAAAACCTTTTCTAATGTTTTTTGACTACGAAGGAAAGCGAAAAGCTAACTCTCAAGGAAGATTGAATAATTTATTCAGAAGTTTTAAAGAAGTGTGAATGTGACTATGTTCCAAGACTCAGTTTTTTATGAAGTGTGACTATTGATGTTCCAAGAACATCTCTCTGCAAAGCAGAATGAACCTTTATTGAAAATTTTTTTCCAAAATAAATTGCATTGCTCTTTTTGTTTCATATTCTGTAAGTACATTAGAAGTTACATTTATATATTTTTTAAACAAAGCAACAAGTTTCATTAACAACTTTCTTTCTTAATGGAAGGGATAGACAATTGGAGAGGGAAAGGGTTGGGTTTAACATACGAGAGTTCTCGCACAGGTACGCTAGTTTTCTAATAAATGGCTCAAACTTTTTTCATCAATCTTTTCGAACGGGTAGTGCTTACTGCACTCTTTAATATTGTAAAGTTCATTTTGATGTATTTTTTGTTATTATAAAATTATACAAATGTATTTTTGAAAGATCTTTGACATCTTTAATACGCACATGTAAATGTAACATGCACATGCACATGGAAAAGCAATTTGTGAATGTAAATGTGAGTTAAAGTGCTTTAAATGACAAATTAAATTTTTCGAAAAATTAAAAATTTTCTGTGAAATTTGGCTTCAAATTTCGAATTTACAGTTGCGCTTTTACGTGATATTCTTATAAACGGATTCAAATTTTTCAAAGAAAATTGCCATTTGGGACGAGGTTTTACTGTTTTTTAATATTCTTAATATACTATTTCCTTTCCACTATTAGGACACCGAAAAATTAATAAAATGTCAAAAAAATGTACTTGGGCGGCGATAGATGGCAGCTGGCAAGAGCATGTGGCAAGTCCGAATAGCTAACCGAGACTAAAGGAAATAGAAAACTAATAGGGAAAGTCTGTGCCATTCTGTAGCCCACTAGTTCATCTAGAGGTGTTGCAGAACGCGCAGACCTTCTCATACTGGTAGACAGTTTCCTATTCTCTTCGGCATCTAAAAGATTTCCATGGCCTCTGGCGATATTGACAGCTTTTCTGAGGTGCGATGATGTATAGGCCCTTATCTGAACGGGCTTTGAAACCATTCGTTTCCATACAAGTAATGCAAACAAATTTATGTTATCAATAACATTATTCAAATTAAAGGTGTTCATTAAAATTTTAATATAATTATTTAAATTTATAATTTAATTTCAAATTTATCATTTAAAATTATCATTTAAATTTTAATAAATGTTATCATCAAATCAAAGTTAGGTTGTCATTAAAATTATTAAAATATAAGCAAGGTAAAAGCCGGCTTTACGAGTATTATAATACCGCTAGGAGTAGGAAAAACAGCACCTTCAAGATTGTTTTATGAGTTAGCGAAAGAAACTTTTTACATAGAAGACCTTACGAGTGACGCTACTTCTGTCATCTACCACTCCGTACAACACCCTTACAGACAAAAGGAGACAGAAAAGAACGCAAATAGAGTCAGATTCCTACATCACCGGCGCTATGCTCGACCGAAACTCGGAAAAAGCCTAATGAAGACCAAAGACATGTTGTGGCAATACATGGATTCCATCATAAAGTGTGTAAAATAAAAAAAAATCCATGAACTTAGTGAAAAATGAATCTGTGAGCTGTGAAATAAAAAGTGCTATCGATACCGTCTAGAAAAGTATTCAAAAAATGAGAAATCCATTAGTGTGGTAGAGTCTAAACAACAATAAATACTTTCTCGGCTGAACCTTCCTTCTTTAATAATAATTAAAATTATCAGCAAAACGCATTCAGTAATCAACAAACTTCTCAAAATTAATTAACTTAAATTAATTAGAAAATGTTGTAGAACATAATATTTACAGCACGTATCAGTTCATACAATGGTTTAGTTCACTTCCATGTAATATTTGTACTGGAGAAATAATTTTTTTTTCAAAAAAATACATTTTTTTTACATTTTCTCTGTTTTTCGGTCTCCCAACGGTAGAATTGAAATATGTCCTTAAGAATATAATTGAAGAGTAAAACCTGGTTCTATTTGCAAATTTTCATTAAACAATTTGCAGTAGTTTTTGAGAAAATGGCAATTGGGCGTTTCTGAAAATTCACAAATTTGAGTCCATCTTCACAAAAAAATTACGTGTTCGATAAACTTCTTTAGAAACAAATTGAAGCAGTTGTACTCACATCAGCAATAAAATATAAAATACATTAATAATGTATTCAAGAAAGACGAAAGATATTTAAAAAATACTTTTGCGTAATTTTGGAAAAAATCAAAAGAATACTTAAAAATCGCGTTTATGGCATATTATTCGGTGCATTTATCGCTTTGCGTACAAAAAGCCGTTTGAAGCCGTGTTTGAGAAAAAAATATGTTAAAATTAACATATTAAAATATTAAAACAATAATGAGTTTGAGCTCATCGTGTAATCCCTTGCCCTGCAACCACTTTTGGCCAAAATGTCGAGTGGAGGTTGAACGAAACCAAATTGAGGTTGAATTTTGGGACATGGTAGTTAAATAATGTTGTCATGTCTCTAATTGCCACCAAGATTTTTAAATAGTTTGATGTAAAATGTGCCACATTTTTATGTGTCTGTCCAAAAAGTAGTCTTTTTACAATTGATGTAAATGAAGTATAATATTCTCTTCGATCTGGTGAATCAAGTCGTAACGATTTAAGTAAATCCCGTGGAGCAGACAAGGACACAGCATATTAGCAATGCACTCCTAGGTGCTTTGAAACTATCAAAAACATGTGTTTTCTATAATTCTTCCAGATTATCGTAAAAGGAACGTCTAACAATTGTGCCAAACGATTTGTCAGATCAAGAGGAATAGAAGAAGCTGCTGATCACCTCTCACCTAAATCGCGTTTTAGTGTATTAAAAAACACGTCTTTTAGATAATTTTCTTAGAATCTTCTAAATGAATAGGTAAATTGATTATATTATATAATGATAATTTTAATTTTAGGTGTCAGAATATGATATATGTATTATTTTTTATTATACTTACTTCTCTTTATAGCTGATTAAAAATCTTTAAAATGTTTCCTATTTCACAATCGTTGTAGTGTAATGTATTTGTTTTAAACGCACCGCAAATCAAAGGTATAAATTGCACCGCTAAATATTGTTTCAGATAAAAATTTTAAATCTTTAATAAAACTGGAGAGTTTCCGTTCATACTGGATACATAAAACTGGAAGACTTTGAAACGGAAAACTGGAGAGTTTCCGTTCATAGTATTCAATGTGTCAAAAAAGATGAAACAGTTTTCATTGCTTTTTATATTTGCAATAAACTTAACGCACATAGAAAACGCTAGAAATGAATGTTCATTTCATGTAAAATAAAATTTATTGGTTTGTTTCATAATATCAAAATATTAGGAAAGAAATATTATTTGCATTTAATATGTAATGAATAATATAAAACATAGCATTCCCTTCAACAAATCAGTTTTCTTTGCATGTAGATTGTATTCGCATATACGTTTAGGTCTTCACAGCAACTGTCCACATCCCTGTTTCGCCACCGCGTTAATTTCCTGCTACGTCATCTCTGTGACGTCACATGACGTCTTTCGTTCAAAGTCCTTCCCGGTATGCCAGTTCGCGGTATCGCGCCGCACGGGTAGGGCCGTGGTTGCTGTCAACTGGAGTGCCAGGCATTGCTAGCAAGCAAATATCTTAGAATAAGACATTATTTGAGATGTAAAATAGTAAAACATCAAGCATTATGAAGCGTTTTTTTACTCTGTACACAAAATGGTTATCACCACAAGAATAAAATCTACTGGTTCTATAAAAGTAGAAATTTTCTCGTAATTGTGATAACAGCTAAGTAATGTAATATTTCACTTTTAATCCTACGAACACTTCAGCCGTTATTTAAAAGCATATGATGTAATACAAACTTAAGCAAAAACTAATATGTTAAATAAATGTAAATGAAATGATTTAAAGATCATTTATTACACGAAAAAACTTCAACAATGTAGTTGTAGAAGAGTGTCGAAAGATTTGAACCTTTGAGATTTTCAAAATTCCTCAGGATAGAATGAAAATCTTATCTATTCCATATATAATACAAAGTGATATTTGCTCTATTCAAGGACAAACTACGGGTGCTACAGAATGACTTTCCCGTATTAGTTTTCTGTTTCGTTTGGTCTCGGCTAGCTATTCGGACTTGCCAATACTCTTGACAGCTGCCATTTATCGCCGCTCAAACTACATTTTTTTTTGACATTTTACTAATTTTTCGGTTTCCTAATAGTAGAACAAACATATTATTTTAAGAATATTAAAAAACAGCTAAACCTTGTCCAGTTAAACATTTTTCACAGAAAACTATTCAATTGCCGAGAAACTTTATTGAACATTATTTAAAGTACGTGTACTTGTTAATGAAATGATGTGAACAAATTGCCGCTAGAGATGAGAGAATAAGGGAGAGAGAGAGAGAGATGAGACGACGTGAGAGACAAGTCAAAAAATTATATTTATTGTAATTTTTGAAAAAGACAAAGAATAGAGCAATATATCTCATAGAGCACATTTAGCACTACCCCTACAAAAAGTTTAAAGAAACAATTTGGAGCAGTTTTTAAGAAATTCTGATTTTTGTAATTTTTTAAAATTTCAAATATTGCGTGCAATATTGTGCAAAAACTACTAAAAGATCCAAAAAAATGTACATGACCTTAATGAAAGAACTCACTTTGGACAACAAATTTTATTTGAAAGAAAAATCTCTATCTTCAATTTTGTAGTTCTAGGAAGACGCCGAAAAACTTTCAAACTTTTGCAATTTTCGAAGATTCAGACTTAACCGTGAAAAATGGGACATAGACCACCTTAAAAAGTGTATTTTACTCTACTCTTACAAGAAATATAAAAAAAAATTGGAGCCGATTTCGAGAAAATTTTGAAAATGTCCGGGGGGCTTCATGTAAAGAATCCCCAAATTCTGAAGAAAGTTTTTAAAAATCGCGACGCCTCGAGTGAACGCAGATTGACCGGGGAATATTCTTTTGGAAGAAATCGCACGCATGGTTTAAACGCTAGCGTTGTTCACAAAATACCAGGCCGACGGACGGGCGTTTGGAAAGAAACACTTTTTCGGCATCAGGAGACCCCAAAACGTGTATTTCTGTTAAAATCTCGAAATCGATTTTCCGCAGCATTACATGACTTTCCCTATACTACGTATATTACTCCGTATATACCTACGTATACGGGAAAGTAAAAATAAAGACAACTTTGAAGCCAATTTTAATAAAACTCTGCTTTACGCGTTTTTACTTTGTTGTATACGTATTACTGAGGCATTTATGTAAAAGCTAAAAAAAACTGATGCTGTGATTTTGACAAAAATACTCATTTTCGAAATTCTTGATACCAAAAATATTTGTCAAACTGTCTATCCATCCACCAAGACCAATAACTGTTGTTACTGCAGTGTCTCTGATCCCGGGATTCGTGTCCTAGCTGTAACGAATTATCGACGCTAATTGATTAGCTAGGTCGAATTCAGCCTATTTGGTGAATTCTAAAGGCAAGTTGCTTTGATCGATGTATAGTTTTGAGCGTTTTCTCCGATTAATACCAGGCGAATGCCAGCCTGGTAAGCAGGTCACTCACCACTCGCAATCTTTTCTTCCTAACCCCTTTGTTCCCTCCTCTCTTGTTACACCCTCACCCCCCCCACACACATTAATACGTGTATGCTCTATACAACCATACGCAATGGGAGACCAGTCGGGCTCAAACCTGATTCCAACAGGGGCGGAGCCATTCTAGGGGAAATACTTCGAGGAAGGAAACCGCAAAATTACATTACGACTACATTAATCGGCACTGGTTATCATCCAGTTGGGGAGGAACGCCGCCACAAACCAATATAAAAAATACACTACATTTACGGGACTAATGATAATCGTAGTCGACGCGTCCCAAAATGTTGAATAATAAATCAATCTATCTATTAATTCGTTCACCCAACCGTCCGTCCTGTAAATTACACTAGGAGGATTTTCAACAAAATTGATCTTCCCCAATGGATGTATCTGGTTTATGTCGCGATCTGTTGAATTTGAAACATATATTTGAATTTTTCAGGGTACTTAACAAAAAGGGCCTATGACATTTTCGAAATTTTCTTAAAAATGGCTCCAATTCTTTCTCAAATTGCTCAAAAATGTCAAAAAATGGCGCTGTTTCTATTTTCAGTGAAACCTCCGAATTTTTGGAAAATTACAAAAATATAAAATTTTAGGAACCCTTTCCAGGTTTTCAATATTGAAGTTAGAGATCTTGTCTTAATGTAATTTTTTTTCAACATTAGATCTTTAAAATCATATCATGGACACATTTGACATAATATAAATAATTTTCGCGGATTCTCAGTTTTCAAAAACGTCTACATGGCTAATTACTTACATTTTGATTATAAATGTTATATATTATGTATATTTATGTATTTTATAAATGTTATGTAATATAATTTTGAAGAATGGATTTCATTAACAAAAATCTCAATCTTCAATAATATATTGGTAGGACGGGGTAAAAAACGTTCCAAACGTCTGCAATTTTCGAAAATTCAGATGTTTCTGAAAGTCTCAAAGGGAATAATTCTGTATGCACGTATACATTTGTTTGCTGTGGTATAGTGTGGGAACTTCGCTTTGATTAAAACAATCACAGACACTTATTTTAGAATCATTCAGTAACAATTATTTTCTCTTCCGATCTTTAATTGTAGAACGTGCAACATTAAAAACAGGCGTTGCGTCCTATGAAATACCAGAATTTGTGTCAAATATTTGTTCCAATACTAATTTGGCGGAGAGATTTTTCTGGTGCTTATTTTCACAGTTATTTTATTTGAACCAGACCTGTGTAAAAACGCCTCCAATCAGTATTGATAAAACACATGGTAATTCAAAACTTATGGATGTAATGGGTATACTCGCGCGATGCATTTCAGTTCTAATATTTTCAGTAATTTTAAAAAAATGTATTTGAGGTCGAACGTGACGTACATTAAAAAAGGGGATAAATAAAAAATAATTTTAAGGAAAATAAGAATAATTTGTTACGATACATTAAAAGAAGTTTTATGCCTCAACATCTCGACAAAGTCGTGCAAATATGGTAGTATTTTTGGAAACATATCCAAAAGAAATAATTAACATAGATTTCAATTTTGATTAATCTCGATATTATGCATTTTCTGTAATAAATGACTTGATATATTTTAATTTTAAAGTGTTTTTAAAGATTCTGCATTTCTAGAATTATTTGTTAAATATTTTAATATACAGAACGAGACATTGAAATTAAATTAGGAGCGCTTTTTCTATCATTTTCAAAATGTGTACTTATTTGGAATAACGAATTTTAAAAGAAGTGCTCCGAATAATCATACTGGACACCACGAAGGCTGGAAGTAAAGCATTGCAACTGCAACTTAGTCACCAGTGCTTCCAGCAAAAGCAGTTGGGTTGCCTGCCCTGAATTCCCACTTCTGTGGAGTCCCCCAAGCAGAAGGCGGAAGTTGAGAACAAGCTGTGTGTAGCTCCTTACCATCAAACATTTTTCAAACATTCGTGTAATTCTTTAGTAATGTAAAATTAGTAGTGCCCAAACAGTACTTTCAATACGTTTTTGCATTATTTCTAACTTTTGAAATTTTCGAAAATTCAGAAAGTTCAACGAAAATGAGACATGTGGCATTTTTAAGCACACTATGCTCTATCAGGGGGAAAGGAATTTTTTAAAATACTTTTTTTACAAATTGCATTAACTTCAAGCAAAAATTACGCAAAAACCTACTCGCCTAACAAATTTGTAGATGACCTATCTCAAGATCTATTCTTTTAAATCAGACTTTTTTGAGACAAAAATATCTTCAGTAATGTTAATTGTTAACATTTTTTAAAAAAATACAGAGTACGCTGAAAATGGGACCTCCTTCCGTTGATATATCCGAGGGAACATTTTTAAGAAAAAAATTGGAGTTGGTGTCGTTGAGAAAATTCCTTTTTTAAAATTACCAATATTTCATTCCAAATTACATTTATTATTTACTTATATATTTATTATTTCCTGCTAATGAGCTTTCGCTCGTTAGCAAGGTACGCGAATTAAATGATCACAGGTGTTGTCATTGCCAACAATGTTATTTTAAGAGCAGTCGTTTCGTGGCTTCCAGACAGCAGAAAACTGATGATGATGGCTAAGCCATCGAAAGCTGCTCTTAAAATAAATAACATTGTTGGCAATGACAACACCTGTGATCGTTTAATTTAAATTGCCAACGACATTTCACCACTAAACCAAGGTACGCGAAAACTACTCATAATTTCGAAAAATTTTACGTGACCTTATTTAAAGATATGCTTTCTAAGAAGAAATTTCATCCAAGAAAAAGTCTCTATCTTGATTATTGGAGTTGTAGGAAGGTGTTGAAAAGGATTTGAACTTTTGCAATTTTCGAAAACTCCGAGTTCCACGAAAATGTGACCTGTGGTATTTTTTAAAGCGTGCTTCTAGAAAAAGAAATAAACAAGAAATTTTGAGGCATTTTTGAGAAACTATGAGGAGAAAGGAGAGAGGTCGAGGTGCTGAAAGTGTAAAATGGACACGCTGAGTTTTAGGGTACAAGCTTTACATTAACATTTTCAAAATTCCTAGTTCTGCGTCCTGCTTGGCCAGATCGAATGAGGAATATCATTTTTGGAAAAAACATCGTGTGAACGATTTCGGCGGTAACGTTTACCACACAGATACACAAACGGACTTTTTGCCGACAACCAATTTTTCGAAATCAGAGACTCACAAAACGTGAATTCTGACAACACAACGTTTTAGAGGAAGTAATTTACTACATGGTGGAACAAGAATTATCAACTTTTTGGATATCGGGCTTCACAACACGAGTATATTTGTCGAAAAATTGCCGATTTTTGCTGGAGCATTACACTACATTCTCTTTACTATGTAGTACGTACACAGTTGGGTCTGAAAGTAAAAATTGAAATTATTTGTTCGAATTTGGCTGTGAATTTCTGAATCGTTTTATTAATATGCAGAGAATTCTGGATTTCCTGGTATGTTGTCACAATTTTTCTGGTTTAGAAGTAAAATTCTCTTTAGGCAGAAAATGTTAACGTCCTATAGAGTTAGAGCGTATAGACGCTGGGTTATTGGTGGAGAATCTGACCAATAAGGTCCTAGGGTTCGAATCACGACGGAGGCGGAGTATCGACACTAGCTAGACAGCTAGGTTGAATTCAGCCTGTGCCTGAAGAGAAAATGCTAGTAGCCGGCTGTTCTGATCGATAGTGGTTTCTTTGATCAACACCAGGCGAATACCGAAGCAGATCCCTAACAAGACGGTCACGGACAGCGCAACATTTTTCCCTCTTCATTGTCCTCTCCTCTCCCCTCCCCCACTCTCTCACTCTTCCTCACATGCACTACACCACCACCCTAGTCGGAAGACCTTTTGGGAGCTGAGAGCTTGTCCCGGCTGGGGCGGTGTCCTGCCGGGGAGATACCTGGAGAGGAACTCCGCAAGCCGACGAGTAGGTGAACGCCGGACGGGACCATTCAGCGGGGCATGAACACCGCCATCCGGACAAAAACTGTTTCTACAGTTACTGGACTAATGACCATGGCAGTGGACATGCTTCCAAGCATCAATTGTTCAGTCAATTATTTATGGAATATTAAGTATTTCATTACAAGTATACGATATCAAAGAAATTTGCGATATTTACAAAATGTTACTTTCAAGTGAAACTCCTGTAAAATTGTATAAATAGAAGCGTGATGTTGCAAAATTGAAACCCTTATTCTCTATAACAACTTGCGCGTGAAGTTTGCAGTTCGTAATCTGAATATGTAGGTCCATCACGTTCCGGCGTTTACACCATCCGTTTGTTCCGGGGCGCGCGATGTCGGATGCCGCCCCAGCCGCGTCGCGGGGCGCAGGAAGGCAGGGCGCAGGGCGGCGCGGCGCTGGCGCTGGCGCTCCCTTCCGCAGCCGCGCCCTCGCGCCCTCGCGCCCTCGCGCCCTCCGCCCTCGCGCCCTCGCGTCCCTTCCTCCCTGCGCTGGCGGCGGCGCTTCACGGCCCGCGGCCCCTCCGCCGTTTGTCTCGGTTGCTTGCGCCCTCGAGGGTGCTCCGCCTGCGCCGCCGCCGCCGCCGCCGCCGCCGCCGAGGGCGCCTTTTCCTGCGCACGAGGAAGAGGAAACGGGGCCGGTTGCGGCCTGGGGAAACCGGTCGGCCGCCGCCGCCGCCTCCACCGCCGCCGTCAGCGCGGCAAGGCGCGCGGCGCGGCGCGGCGCGGCCCAGGCGAGCGGGCGGGCGGAGGGCGGGCGGGCGGGCGGGTGGCCTGGCGAACGGCGCTGCGCTGCGGGCTCGCTGCCTCCCACGGCGACGCAGGCGCACCGTCGTCGCGTCGGCGCCAGATGCTTCACGCTCACCACCCGCAATCCCCAACCTGTAACCAGCTAATTCTTTTCAATTGCTTTTAGTTCGATTATTATTGAATACTAATCCGCTCTAGTGAATACACTTTTACAATACTGGTTCTGTAGTCGGTAATCTTATCCTCCTTAATCCTCCATTTTGAAAGAAATTACCGGGAATCTTTTAATACTGTCAGTATATATTTTTATACCGAAAAAAATATTGATTTATTAATGAAAGTCTTATCAATTGACATTTTAATCGAAACACGCAACATTTTTAATCGAAAATGTGTTACTATTAAAAATTAAACCTCACTATAAGTATATCCATATGGGAATAACCAATCAACTAGTAAAAATCATGCTCAATATCCCTAAATGAACAAAGAAACAACATATGTCATTCAGATACATTTCTTTCATTTGAACAAAATTTGTGGGTCGTCTTCCGGGTTTGCTAAAACTTTTTTTTTTTTTTTTGTATATCTTAATACCTAAAACAAATCGGTTCATTTTGAGTGTTTGGGAATATTTGGATAAATTCAAATTGCAATTAGCTTGCAGCTATTACACATTTTACGTTTTCGCCCTTACTTACGTAAGAAGAGAAAGTATTGTAATGGTGCCCCAGAAAACGCCGAATTTACAACACAAAAATTCTTATTGCTGGACTCTGGTAACGAAAAAGAGTCTCTATCTTCTTCATATCTTGTATACGTATTAGCAAATTACTACCTCTAGCACGTTGTCTAGTCGGAATCCATGTTTTGTAAGTAATTGATACCGAACAATCCACTGACGGTAAAAAAAATGAGTCCGTCTGTCCGACTGTCAGGTTTTGGTCAATTTTTTGGTCGTCTTGCTACAACTTCAATATTGTGAATGGAGATTTTTTCTTGAATGAAATCTATTCTTTAAAGACAGATTTCGAAATAAAATCATCAACAGTTTCTTTGAAAATTTGAGTAGTTTTCGCGTAATATTGTGTTAATTAATTTTTAATTTTTTAAAAACATTTTTTTCTAAAAAATGACACGAAATTTTTTCTTTAAAATTTCTCTACATATGTATCAAAACAAGGTAAAAACTTAGTGATATTTTCACTTCCGGCGAACTCTGAATTTTCGAAAATTGCAAAATTTTACATTTTAAAATTACAAAATTGAAGAGAGAGCTTTTTGACTTAAACACCTGTTTTAAACTGGTGATTTTACAGAATGGCACAGACTTTCCGTATTAGTTTTCTAGTTTGTTGGGTCTGGGACAGCTATTCGGAATTGCCACATACTCTTCCTTGTTGCCTTCTATCGCCACCCAAAGGACATTTTTCTGACATTTTCTTAATTATTCAGTCTCCTATTGGTAGAACGGTAATATTAATTTTAGAATATTAAAGAAAACAAAAACCTCGTCCTAAATAGCAATTTTCTTTGAAAAATATGGAGCCGTTTTTAAGAAAATGGCGTTTAAGCGCTCTTAAAAAATGCGAACTTTCAAGTTTTTTTCACAGAACATTTTTGAGTTTTCGAAACTATTCACCTGAAGTCATTGGAAGCACGGTAACTCAAAAATAAAATACTGTTTACAAATTCCTGGTAATGTGCATATTAAAGTGAGAGATCTTTCTCAAAAATTACATTCGTGAAACATTTGAAAAAACAAAAAAATATCCTAAATTAAACTTTATATCATATTAAAGAGTGCAAAAACCACTATCCGTTCCATAAGTTTGAAGAAAAAAATTGGAGCCATTTTTGAGAAAATGGCGGGTGAGCGTTTCTGAAAATGCGGAATTTTGAGCTACTTTCACCGAAAAATATACAATTTTCGAGAAACTATTATTTTCTAGCTATTATTTGAAAACGTCCAATTCAACCAAGAAGCTTACACTGCACTGTTTTCATAGCAGTGTTGTCAGAACTATGTGAATTCTACCACTGCACAAAAATAGAATACAAAAGTTTTGTAAATCTGTATTAGAAAAAGAAGCCTGGTACCCTGAACAATATAGAAATGCATTCCATAGGGCCATGATTAGAGAAGAGTATTTTAAAACCATGCAACAAATTCTCTACTCACTACAAATGGTACAGCATTTGGTGCGAAAATTAAATATTATCATTCAAATATCAACATAAGTTAGACAATTGAAACTTTTTTTCATACTCCTCCATCAGGTCGCAACAATCACACATTAGTCACAGATATTCCCGAGCGCAAACGGAATTCCATTGTTGCAGACCATGCATTGCCGCTATTCTGAGAGCTATTAATTATTTTTACTTTTATTTCAAATATTTCAAATAAACAATTTCTAAAATATTAATGTGTAAGTGTATAACAAAAGGTCGAATGTAAGAAATGAACAAAGAAATAATATATAAAATTGCAAATTCTAATTTTCGACGCATCCAGCTGTCCGAAGCGCTGTAAATTTACACCGGACTATTATGTTTGCCACAAAATTACAGAAAAACTACTCGTATTTTGAAAAAATTAAGTATGACCTTATTTGAAGATGTAGTTTTGATAAATATATTATATTGAAAAAAATGTATTTTTAAAATATTAGTTGCAAGAAAACGATAAAAACGAAGCACAGCCAAATCCAAGCGGGCTATTATGTTTATCAGGAAATTATGGAAAAACTACTCATATTGTCAAAAACTTCAGCATGACCTTATTTGAAGATCTGTTTTTGATGAGCATATTTCATTAAGAAAAACAATTGTAACTGCACAATTGTAGTTGTAGAAAGAGGCCGACATTTTTTGATTTGAAAATTTGTTTGCAAAATCAGGCTTTTTAACGAACATGCAACCTGCATCATTCTCTTAAGCTTCCTTTACGCTATCCCAGGTCCCAATTTAAAATATAAATATAAAATAAAGTTGTGCGGTTTTTAAGAAAAAAGTGGTTTGTAGAAAATAAAAAATTGTCTGTTTGACACAATTTTTGGAAAAAAATACTTATGTTATTGAAAAATTGAACATGACCTTATTTGAAGACCTGTTTTTATGGACACATTTCATTAAGAACTAAAAGTGTATCTTCATAATTGTAGCTGTAGGAAATGCCGAAAAAGGTTTGAATTTTTTCAGTTTTCGAAAAGTCCGAGTTTTCAACTAACATATGACCTACGCCATTCTGTTAAATGACCTTCAGACTATCCAACAACAAAATTTAGTCAAAATTGTTGGAGCCATTTTTTTGAAAATGTCCCAGGGGCTACATGTAAAGTGCCCTCCAAAATTAAAATATCGGTTTCAAATTCAAGGGGCCGCGAGAATATTCAGATCGATCGGGGAGTATCAATTTTGGAGAAAATCGGCTCTATCGTTTAGTCGGTAGCGTTGTTAACAGACGGACTGACGGACCGATAGACGGACGGTCAGAGAGACGTTTTTCTTTCAATTGGTTTTTTCGGTATCAAGGACCCACAAAATAGGGATTCTGGCTTCACCACGTATTAGGAGATTTTTTTCTTAATTTAGCAACTGGATTTATCCACTTTTTCCTTACCAGGGCCGTGTAATAAGAGTTTTTCTCTCGAAAATCCGCCGTTTTTTCGCGCAGCATTACATAACTTGTACTATACGAACGTACGTACGTATAGTATACGGGTAAGTAAAAATTTGGTGCCGTTTTTGAGAAAATTTTGAAAATGTTGGGGGTGCTTCTTATAAAGTACCCCCAAATATTAATGTTTTTCAAAATCTCAAAGCTTCGACTCAGGCCAAATAGACAAGGATTTCTTCAATTTGAAAAAATCGCACGAAGAGTTTAGGCTGTAGTGTTGTTCACATACATCGGACAGGCGGACGGAAGACGGACAGACGGACAGACGGACGGACGGACGTTTTTTTTTTTCAATTGGTTTTTCGGAGCTGAAACAACAGCGACTGCAACGAACAACAGCAAATTTCTGTGCTGAAAATATGCTAACATTTGAGATCTACTCATACTTGTTTCTTTTGTAATAAGGAAGGGCTAGTTATTGTGACTATCGAAATAATTGCAGAATTGCACTACAGCCGCTTTGTTTGAATTTGTTTGGACCTTTTTAAGCGATACCTGAAGTGAAAGTAGTCATTGCAGTATTATTACGAAACCATTCCCAATAATGTGAGAATATGTGTGCTGTTGTAAGATCTTTAGTTAACAGTGGGAACGTTCAATTGATCGTTAAATATTCTTCATGCAAATGTTCAAACGAAGACACTTTTCGTAATATTTTCCCTTCAATTGAATATTTGTAAAACCTTTCTTAACATATTAAATGGAGATGTTGGATCCGTGCAAACATTCTGCAGTTTGCACTTTGTGATAGTTTTAAAGATGAAAATGTTTTCATATTGAAAACAAACTTGAAACGTCGAAAAGCCAGGCCCTGAACTGACTGTATAGGTCTGGCACTGTGCGGAGGTAGAACTCGAAAATTAATAAGCATTTATTAGTAAACAAAAATATCTAGATCCGTGTGATTAAATTGCCAAGAATATCAAATTACAAATTTAATTTGACATAGATTTTGAGTTTAAGGTCGCTCGTGCTACATAGTGGAAGGTGACATTGTTACATTTTTTGCTTACGTTTTTGTATATAATCACTATAGATTCCACATGTTTCAATATCAAATGAATTTCTGTGTCGGAGGAGAACCTTTCGGTGATATGAATCAATTACTTTAGTCCCTTTAATGTTCCTGAGTGCAATGTGACATTACTCATGCTAGATAAAGCCACCAAATAATCACCAAATCGTGTAAGAATTTTTTCGTCAAAATTTGACATCGACTTTTTGCACCATTGCAAGACTTTCTCTCTACTACGTGTAAGAGAAAATGAAAATGAACAACAATAGGGAAACGAAGACAAGTCGTGTGCCCATGTGTTGATCTAGGCGCACTGATGGCAGGCGGCAGCGGAAGTCGCAGAAGGCTAGAATCTCGGTGTCCCGGAAAGTTTTTCACAGCGCAACTTCATCAATCATTGTTGTAGATGAGGATGGAATGTGGAGAACCCTTTCGAACCGTCTATGCTAAATTTTCAATTCTAATTTTCACAAGAAATAATGAATTTTAATGAAATACATTTTATCATTTTTGAGAATAATTGCTTAGCATATGTATCTAATTGCATGAATACAGCATATACTTCGACGTCACTTTCTGGACGAGAATTCTAGCGGCTGTCTGCTCTCTGACTGGTAGTTTTCCATGGTATCTCTGATCAATACCAGTCATATTCAGAGAAGTACACTAACAAACGGGCCACGGACCGCGCGCGATAATTATTTCCTCTTCCTTGTTCTATCCTCATACCTTACCTGCAGACACACATGCACTATACTACAACACAAACCGAGAGCTTAGAGCTTGTTCCGGCTGGGTTGGTACCCCGGTGGGGGAGATATCTGTTTAGGGAAAATCCCGCTAGCCAACGGTACGTCGTCACCGGATCTCACCATCCAGCTGGAAGAACACCGCCATCTCCCGAGGAGAAAACATGAACTACACTTACGGGACTAATGACCTTTGCAGTTGATGCGGCCGGAATCATTAATCAATCAACCAAAGAAATATAATCTAATTTTTATGTACGTGAATATGACTTGCAAAGATTTATATTTGTAGATGCTTACCTTACTGTTTTTTGACAAAAAGGGAATCTTACTTTTTGCGATCAATCAATAAGATATGAAGATATTACATTATTACGAATTCAGAAGGTAGGTGTGAAAGCAAAATTTGATGCCTCATGAGAACAAAATATGCTTAGGAAATATCTAAAAATTATCGTTAGGTGTGTCTTTACTCTCCTTGGATGATCCTTAAGAGATGAACCCGGAACGGCGAAAACTCGTGGTGTAGCGGTCAGTGTTCGTCGACTCCGCTGGGCCTTGGACACAGAATATAAAGTATGCCAAAAAGAAAATTCGATGGCGGTTACTTTAATATTTGAGAGGTGGTGAGGACGTGCCGGTCGCCATGTTAAAATCGAGTTAATACGATACTTGCAAATAGAAACAACCACCGAATACTCTTCCTCCATGAAATATGCTTCTTCATGAAGTTTTAAGAAGAACATTTTTCTTCAAACTAAATGTGTTTTAATAACTAAAGTTATTATATTCTGTGCCTGTAGTAAGAAAAAGCATTAACAATATAATTCAATGAGGGAAATACATACCAATAGTCAGGCTTCGTTCATCTTTCTTCTAACACTCATTATATTCTATAAAATAGTTACATATTTTATATATATATATATATATATATATATATATACATATTATTCGACTATTAAATGTATAATTTGCAAACTACTGTAAAAATACGATATCCAATCAAAACAACAGCGACGGCGAGCCAATGCCACCAAGGGTATAGTAGTGTCCAGGTGGCCAACACTTTACTACGTTCAGTATTGCAGACAAAACGTGAATCTGGTGCGCGGAATGCAGAGAAGTGTCCATTCCATATACTTTCTATTCTGTGACTTTGGTTTGATTCCCGGCCGATCCAAGAGGATTCATGGTGGACAAGCAATGCCTGGCTCACATCGCAAAAAGCTGCTATGGTGTGATGCCCTTTTTGAAAGTAGGAATAAATAAATTCTATTATTCTGAGGAGTTGATGGCAAGAAGGTTTAGGGATAAAACCGAAATGCCAATAAGGAACTGTTTTGGACGGGTTTAGAAACCTATTTAGGATAGCTTTTTCTGGATGAATATTTTGGCAGAGATAGGGAGCAAAAGTATAGGGCGGTAACTGGAAGGTAAGGTTTGTTTTTTGTCGAGGTTTGGGAATTACATTATTGGCTATTTGCATGATTTGAGCAATTATTATAATCTGAACATAGAATGTATTACATTAGTTATAAAGACAACAGCATTCGGGGAAGGATTTTGAGCATAACTAGTGTTATATTTTCATGTTCGGGGGATTTTCTTCTAGGTATTTTTTAAATACCTAGTGTCCTTCAGTGGGATGCAAATTTAATTCGGCTAGAGATATCCAAGTTAGTCGAAGAGGTAAATGAGTGAACTTCAGCGAAATGTGTAGGATCTCCAACATTATGAAGATAGAAGGTTGTGGCACAGAAATCAGCAAGAAGTTCTGCTTTATGTTTTGAGCGTTTTCGACTTTTTGCCCATTTGACAATTGAGGAGGGATGATTATCTTTTTGTGTAGCATTTTCCTCGTACCAAAACTTCTACCAAACTGAGATGTTATGGGTCGAAAGAGAAGATTTATATTTTTTGTATTGTTTAAAAATTGTAATCTTGTAGTTGTCGTGTACAGGCTCGAATAAGACGGTTGAGTTCAACCTTTGGGTGCGGTAGTCAGAGTTCATCCCGAAGTCTTCTGACTCTATTCTTTTCTTTAATTAGGTTTTGTAGGCGAATGGAAAGAGGTTTTGAACACTCTGCGGGAAGCAAAGGGCGCGAAGGGGTGGGCTCGAGAACCTCTAGTTACGGAGATCGAAATACATGAAATTACAGTAACAGTTTCAAGCGTGAATTCGAGAATTCTGATTGGGGGTAACATTTTCCAATTTGGACTGATAGATATCCCATTTTATGGAGGAGACTGAAAGTGTAGAGCAGTGGTGTCAAGGTCTTCTACTGGTGGCAGTGGCTCGCGTCGTGGCACCGTAGCATACCACGAGCTTCTCTGCGCAACTAGCGTCGGGAAAGGGAACTATTACGACTAGTAGTAACGCCGCCGTTTTACAATAGGGATGACTTTGTCTTTGGTGGTGGGGTAATGAACTGCGTGGAGGGGAGATTTCAACGCGGCACTCGTGCAACGGACTCCCACTTGTAGCATTGACCTTGACAACACTCGTGTAGGGAGAAGGAAGGGTACTGCAAAATAGAGAGGTCTGTAGTATTGGACTATGGTCGGAATCGAATTCATGAAAAACTTACGAGGTTAATGATAGTGGGAAGTTAAAATGGCGGTATCTAATACATCTGGAATATTATTGAATGGATGTGTGGGTTCAGTAGGAGAGTGGAGTTTGATATGTAACCGGCTTGTAATACTGTGCGCCCGTAATGTCTCTCCGCAGTGGCGCCACTGGCTGCTGAGGGTGCTAGCAACAGAAATTGTTTGATATGTTTTAAGTCACACAGCTTGTAAGAAATGAAAAGGTAAATTGTGTAGTCACCACAGTCATAACAGATGCTGAAAGTGTTGTCTCCTTCACTTGCTTCCTAGTAATCTCATTGCTACGAACATAAATGCAATTTTTAATAAGAGCCCCTGATTCGAATGGGTGAGGAGAGAGTTTCCTGGCGCACGTTATTGAGAGAATCAACCTGTGGAATTACTGATTCGGCAACCCCAGGATATGTTTAGCATTGAGATCACCCATTACGGTTGTTGATGGAGTAGCGTTAATAAGTGATTCGATGCGGGACACATCGAATTTTTTGGTGGTTTGTACGCTGCGATGACTGTGAGTTTATTTTTATCAGGAAAAGGAATACACATAGCCAGCGTTTCTAGGCCGGGGGTAAGGGGGAGATCTATTTAAAAGTGAGACATTGGATTTTGATCAGAATTAAGAAATCACCTCCTGTAGTTGGGCCAGATCTGTCGCGACGTATAGAACTTTAGTCTTGAATTCTAAAAATGACTTCTGATGTCAAATGAGTTCCGACGATACATCCTATATCTAAGGATTGAACATTTATAAAATCAATAAGTTGGAGGCGTTTTTTATGTCTGTTTCAATTGTGATATCTCAAAGGTTGTAGGGAGTGGCTTTATTAACACTTCCGAAAAGCTAAACTATGAAATTTTGAATTTTTTTGAAGACTTCAGGCATAAATGAATGTAGAAAATTTGTGATATCCGTGTTATCAGGGAAGAATGGTTGCGGTGGGCGAGATTTCTGATTTCGAATGTATGCCTAGTAGGTGGAAGTTGCAGGTGAGGTTGAGGGAAAAAATGGGGGATTTGGTTTGCTTTTGGTAAGGAAGGAACATTTTCTGCATTGTTGGGAGATGCCTGCATACAGATCGGTACAGAAATTGTACTTTTGCAGTTAGTCGAAATGTGGTTACCTGCACAATGAGCACTAGTTACTTTTCTGTTGCAACTATTTTTAATATGACCGAAATCGAGACAACTCACTTTCCATAGGGGTCCATAGTGTCTTTTTCTTTTTTCCCCTGACTTTTAAAAGGCGTAATGAAACTATTTGTCGAATATTTTGAATAGCATTTGTTACAGCAATTTCTACAGCAACTACAAGTATTTTTTTTTAAGTCTTTCCACTTTTTTCACAGAGTAGAATTTTAATTTCAATTCCGAATGAATTTCTTTCTCAGATTTCAGTACACAATTTTTTTATAACCACAGAGAATTGTTTGTTTATGGGATAAGCAAAAGCATGGAACTGTTTGATTTTCAAAAACGTTTTTAACCACCGAATGGTAGCCTTCAATCTCGGTCATCTGTTTTTTTAGTTTGTTTGATATTAATTCTGTAGAGAAGTTGCTTTTTGCTATTAAATTAGTCACTGAACGTAATTTTTCGTCTTTGTGTAGTTAGATCGCAGTAATTTTCAAAGCTTCTACTGGCGAACCATCGAGGGTTGGTTCGTTATTTAAATCTCCATATCTGTCGGCAATCGCAACGCGATTTAAATTTTGCAATCACTGTTGAGTTTATCGCCCCCATTGATGTCGCACTACCTTGTGATGATCCCGATGAATATTGTGTCCCACTTGGTTTTTCACTTTCACAAACTAACATACATTTTTACCGTTTGCTTTCTCTCGAGGCTGTTTCGTGGTCGCATGCACGTTTATTTTGCAACATTGGTACCCAGTGTTGAAGGTCTGCCGAGCTAGATGCTTCCATAGGTTGATGCGAGCCCGTCTGCTGATTCGGCTGCCTGACCGGATTCCCGGAGAAATTTTGTGTGTAGGATGTTGAAATTTCTTCTGAGGTGATAGAGTCTATGTCCATTTGAGGTAAAACAGAGAGAGCACCAGAGATTATTTGTCCTGTACTAAGGCTGCTGTCGTGAAACATTCACTTTACAGACAATCGTGAAGCACACTGCCATCACTAGCTACGACAATCGCTGAGACGTGCACCGCTTGACTGAACGGCAACGAATGATAGAGTAATCCATAATGGCTGCGTTTAGCTCGTAGCAAGCATAGATGATGCCTTTGCAACGACTCAGATCGGGAGATCTTAGCGTTCCAGTCTCGACGGTGGCGGATTTTCGATTCTAGGTGATATGTCGAATTCAGGTGCTGTAATTCAGTAATGTTGTTTGATGTTCATTTCGTGTATTTGTTGTATTTATGTAGTGGTTTGATATTTGTTTTATGTAGATTAAGTGATTTGAAAACCCTACCACCGGAATTATATATCCTAAGTAGCGAAATAAATATTCTATTCTATTCTGTCTGGAGGAGAATTCAAGACGCGCCTACTCTGAGCGATAGTTTGCCGTGCTTGTTCCGATCTGTCAGCCAAATGCAGGGGCAAGACACTAAATAAGAGGCCACAATCGCGCGATCTTTCTTTCCTCTTCCTTGTCCTGTCCTCTTCTCGTACGCTTGTACTTACATGAACTTCACGGCCACATGTGTATGTAACTTAGAACTTGCTCCGGCTGACGCGGTAACACTGTGCTGCTGCATGGAGGAGCAATCCTCCGCAAGCCAACTTGTAGCTCAGTGACGGATCTCGCTTCCCATCGAGGGAATAAAACTGCCACCGTTAGGCATAAAACATTCATATTTACGGGACTAATGAGTAATGACCATAGCAATGTACGTGTCGGGAAACATCTATCAATGAACCGGGGAGACCCGCCCAGGGCCTTTCAACTCCCATATGACGAGGTGGAGACCATTACAGTGGTGCCCTCTGCTGCAGCACCTTCTTACAGGAACTAAAACACGAACTGCTGCCAACGATACTTAAAACGTGCGTGGCTGCTGCGTGGGTTCGCGAGACGCAAGCAGGCGCGTAACGTTACAAAATATAGCATCGATTCTCGCGCTTTCTTCAGCGGTTTGTTATATGTGTATATTGCAAATAATTGAACATTTAGAAGACTTTGTCGCATTTATCAGATATCAGCCAATTTTTATGTGCGGAAGTTGGGGAGCCTAAACTGTAGCTGTACCCGGCGACACTAGCGTCTCCTACAGCAGCACCTTCCAGCTTTGTCCCCAGTTATGCTAGAGAGTTGCAAGGCCCTGGACCTGAGGATGGCCATGTTGTAGATTCGTCTTGGAAACTACGACCATTGACTTTCCGAAAATCAATACCATACAATGAATAATAATTTAAGGAAACAAAATATGGTATTCCATGAATTTTGATTTTCTGAATCCATATTGACAATTGACAGCTTGGTGTTGTTTTGCTAATAAATATTGCCTGTTTTTTTTAAGAAACTTCCGAAAACTCAACAAAAGAGAGATTATCCCTTAATTTTGGATTTCAGTTTCGCCCCCTTATTTGAAAAATAGTTTAATAATTGTAATCTAAAAATGCCCGGAAGAAATAGTGTTTAACGAAATGCAGTAAATTTGGGTCAACTGTTGTATGACTGGGTCCTGTTTTCAACAATCTGTCCGTAATTTCATCTTAATGGGAAAATAAGCTCGTAAAATGTTTGATTTTAGTTAACGAACTACTCTGAGGACTTCTTGACGAGAAGCTTTGGCGGTAAAATTTGCGTTTAAAAAACTTGAAAGTATTTCATGACGAATAATTGTGAAAAGGACACTAACGGATGAATAATTGTGAAGTGGATTTAACAGCGATTTGTAAGAAACATTAATTAAAGATTCTAGCCTTAGTTACATCGGAATTAACATCAGTAGTTTTCTTTTTCAAAAAATGTTGTAGGTATGCGTTGATTGTGTTTTTACAATATTTCATACATCTTTAGATGTATTATTTCAATTTACAATGTTATTTATTAGTTTTTCTTGACTTTTCTTTGTGAATCATATTAAAACGTGTATTAAAATGAATTTGTGTCTGAGTATTAAACATAAAACTATTCCGTCATGTTACACATTTCCAAAAATAGTAAAGCAACTTTTTCGTTTTATAAAAAGCTCTTATTCCATGTGTTATTCAAGCTTATCCTCTTTCTTAAGTTTTATTTTCTGTTGTTAAGAGGAAAACATACTTTAAAATTAAATTGAATAGTTTTAAAATAGTAGTTTATGAAATTAGTTTATAGTGTTAAGCTTTATTGCATGAGTACGTGTTTTGAAAACGAGCGACGTCAGGAGCTAGTTTTCAAAATTGTACGAACGTCACGAATTTGTAGGAACAACGTTTTTGTGACCTCTGGGGTACTTGACATCCGTGCGAGAAAACGGTGGTCGTCTGTTTCGTTTGCCGCTATCTTCCCACGATTCTTTCACAGGGATTGGCTGGATAAGCGATGACGCAATCATTTGTGCCATAAAATGCTATTAAGTCATCATTTGTGTCGTAAAATGCCCTTTGATGAACGATTTCTTGCAGCAGAGAAGGTCATTTATAACGCTAGTATACAAAAACGTGTATTAAACGTGTGATAGCGTTAACAATAATGTAAGTAACATGATGAAACTGCATTCTGCACTTTATACATCATTGATTTAAAAGTGATAATAGCTTCATAATGGAATTCAACATTGAACGCCCAGTTTCTGCACTGTGTATTATATCAGATGGGCCTGGAACTGTCCGTGAGTAATGCTTCTAATATTGCTAAGCGTTAATAACCGTATTAACAAACAGAAACACACGCTTCCCCGCCTTTAAATTGCTCAATTTCAAATAATAAATTTCATTGTACACAGGTTATAATTTGAGATTCTGCTTTTCCTGAACACCCATGCTACGAATTGGGGCGGGGGGTATCCATTAGAGATAAATAAAAAGATTGTAATGGTACTAAAAGGTCGAATATTGTAGATTACAAAATAAAGCACATTATTCGAGCCCTTTCTGAAGCCCGAAAACAGGGCTTTGAGGGTCTAGGAAACATCTTTTAATGTACAATGGTACAATGGTAACGTGTCTCGAAGTGTATTTTTTCACGGGTTGCATTTACACTTGCCGATTTTTCAAAATATCCAGATTTTTCGTCTTGAATCTGCTTGATGTACCCCTACGGGTAATTCATTGTCCAGAAACTGTACATTTATGGACTTTTGTGTCGATGGCATGTTATTAATCGCACAAATTTATCATCTCTTAGCATTTTTTATACAGAAGGCATAGAATTATTTACATCATGGTTATCAACACCATTGCACAGTTTTCTGTGATTCATTTAGCACGTATATACTAAACAATTTTATATGTAGAAAATACTGTGCGATACGTATATAGTTGTAATGTGTCAGGTTTTGTGTATCTCAAAAAAAATCTGGAAGTATTGTTGTCTCACTATCAACTGGAACTAATCCTGAGAATATACAGACTTATTTTTATTTCATGGAACCTGACATGTATAATGTCTTTCGTGTATTTTGTGTAATCCACGTGCGAATATTGTACATTTGAATGGATCAGTAAGAGATAATCATAAGTCACGATTTTTATTTTTTTACATTGGCCATATCACTTTCTCCCCATTCAATGTTGTCGGTTCCATTTTCTAGCCATATGAAAGGATAACACCTATCTTGGCCCTCCATTGATTTGCTTAAGTTCACCAAAAATTAAACGAGCTCTTATCTCAGAACTACATGAGTGGCTGATGGTTATGTCTCACCGACCCCTATCGGGTAACCTGCGTGTGTCTGACCGACCGTCCCTCCGTGTTCGTCCGTCACTGTTCGTCCATCCGACCGTCAGTCCGTTCGTCCGTTCGTCCGTTCGTCCGTTCGTCCGTTCGTCCGTTCGTCCGTTCGTCCGTTCGTCCGTTCGTCCGTTCGTCCGTTCGTCCGTTCGTCCGTTCGTCCGTTCGTCCGTTCGTCCGTCCGTCCGTCCGTCCGTCCGTCCGTCCGTCCGTCCGTCAGTCACTCACTGTTAGATCGCTTCCAGTCCACCGTTTGGGGCAAGCTCAGTGTCATTCCACACGTCTCGGGTTGCTGGCGGGGAACTTATCACTTGTCTAATGAGAAATGTTTGCGAGTGCTTCGTTTTCGGTCATATGCTGTAATCTATATTACTAATTTGCAGTGCAGAAATTAAAAGTAAACTATGCAGCCTCTCGCCATGTGAAATGTGTATTTGATTTCCTAAGACATCCAGGAACTCGAGTAATATACAAAACAGAAGTTGCAATTTCGACTAAATGTGAAAATGTTTGTGTTATTCCGTCTATTCTCAATTGCGTATAACGTTTGGATTTTCATACTCACAAGGGACCTTTCAATTGGTGAAGGAGGAAATCTGGCCTCATTTTTTTCAATAGATAAATATCTAATATTTATGTGTGCTCTGAAAAAATTAGCTGTCGTCACGCACTGGAAATTACTAAAAAAGAAATACAAAATGTCCACACTTTTCACGAAGCCAATCGTCGTTCACGCGGGATTTATGCAGCCCTGCCTGCTGAGGAGAATGCTGGCCGAGGGAACGAGTGCCCCTTCGGTCACGAGCCGCGCGCGTTCTTTCTTTCCTCTTCCCTGCCCTCTCCTCACCCATTATTTACACTTATACGAACATGCACTACACCTCCACACATATCGGGAGGCCGGTCGGAAGCTTCGAGTTTGTCCCGGTTGGGGAGGAATCCCGCTGGTGGAAGATACGAGGTTGGGGAAAACCCCGCTAGGCGACGTGAAGGCCGGCGCCAGATATCACCATCCAGAAAGACGACCTTCACCTCCTGAGGAAAAAAATACACTACACTTATGGACTAATGACATTAGCAGTTGACGCACCGGAAACACGGAATAATGAATCAGTCCAATTCAGGGCAAGCGAATGATATTGCTCATGCCGTTGACAAGTCCGCAATGCCGACAGTCACAACGCCTATTCTTCCGAGCAAAAATACCGGTGACTATCATTGTTTCGTTCTACAAGACAGCTCTGGGCGAAGCCAATGGTTGTTTCATTTAAATTCTTATAATCAACGAGCCAATCATCGCCTTCGGGGCCGCTCAATGCCGCCTTGCCGAAGCTGAGTTCTTATACTGAGACTCGATGTGTCGAAATGGCAGAATTTTTTAAAATGAAATCCAAATATAATATTAAAAATTTTCGACACTGAGAAATAGAAGCATGAAATGCATGAAACAAATGCACCAAAGTAACATTACTTGCCAACCTTCGATTATTTGTTACATAGGTGATTGTGGTAATGTGGTGGTGATTCAGTTGAATGCGTCTGTTACCCACACCGGTAAAGAGTCGTACCAATTTTAGGTCATAATCCATGCTGGTGTCACCTGATAAATTAGCCCAAAACACAAAAATACCGGTGACTATCATTGTTTCGTTCTACAAAACAGCTCTGAGCGAAGCCAATGGTTGTTTGATTTAAATTCTTATAATCAACGAGCCAATCATCGCCTTCGGGGACGCTCAAAGCCGCCTTGCCGAAGCTGAGTTCTTATACTGAGACTTGATGTGTCGAAAAGGCAGAATTTCTTAAAATTAAATCCAAATATAATATTAAAATATTTTTAAATAACAATTTAATTGAAATAATAGAACAGTATAATCGTAAATTTTAATTGATATATAGATTAATCGCCTAAATATAATCGATTTGTGTCTATTAATGGTTAAAAATAATTGATCATCATACTAATTGCGATTAATTCTTTATCATTAGTAACTAACTGACGAATAAGAAAAATAAATGAATAGTTAATATACCGGGACACAATGTTACCCGCAATGAACTACTGTTTTCCGTCCTGCGATCTGTCAGACATAATCGATAAGTAGAGATCTTAGCAACAATGTTAACGCAAGGTACGTGAGTCGTTTCCGGTCAAACTGGACGTTGCAGCAAGGGTTACCAATGCCGTTAGCTAAACAGTACGGCCAAAACTGACCAAATTCTTTATTTTTTCCGGTAACTTCCAGTGCGCGAAGGCAAATAATTTTGTCATACCGTTTACAAATAGTTAATATCATTTTATAGAAAAAAAGCTTCCAAACTCGAGTTCCGTACGTCCCAGGGGACTGGAGTAAGATTTCTCAATTCTTACGCAAACAAACAAAATACGCCGTTTTGGCATTACTGTTAGGTTTTTGGAGGTTATTTTTTCTGCGCATCCGACTACGATGCACAGGTAGAGAGAAACGTAGAAATTTGAGGGAGAAATGCAGAATTTTGAAATCTATGTAAAATCAATTGATTATTTGATTTCTATGCAAATTAATTCCACGGGTCTAAGTCATTTTGTTTGTTAAAAACAGCTTAGCCATATTAAATTTTGCCACAGCACAATACTTATGTGGTACACAAAATAGTAGTGTCCATAATAACAGTATACTAATGTACATAATTACAGTATACACAATAATGATGTAGTAAGTTAGTTGACAGATTGTTAGATAGTTAAATACTTCGGTAAATAGATAGTTAGGCAGATATATAGTTAATTAGCTAGTCAAATAGGCAGTTCATTAGATTGTTGGTTAACGTTGAAACAGTAAAATCTGTAGTTTGTGACATTTGAGGGAGGGAAAAATTTATATTTAGTGTTCAGATGCAAAACAAAAACCCATCTGACAATTTGCTCCATGGATCAAGGACAAGTGAAAAACTCATCAAGAATGGGACATTAACTCAGAAACTGATTACAATAGTTTCATCGTCACACTCAGTTTTTAGAATTATATAAATACAAAAGGTAACTAAAACATTAGTATTTTAATTACGTACATGTATTTGATGTAACTTACAATTCTTTGTTTCGAAGTAGAGCCACAGAGGAGCCACATGTAGCTATTTTCTATTTTAGTATAATGATTTTCAAAGTGTGGAACGTTGATTCGAATCCGACTCCGTTTCACAATTAGTGACTCTACGAAATAACCTTCAAAACGTTCTTAAAAATAATTTTCGTTTTCAACACCGCTTCATCTCAATGGATCTGTTCAGAATTACAACTACAATGAAAATGTCGTGTTGTTCATGACGTTGTTTAAACAAATCTTTTCTGTTTTTAAAGATACTATGAAAAAGTACTGTAGTTTATTCATAACAAAGAGAAGAAATTATATATTTCCCAGATTTTTATTATCTCAATAATCTATGAGACAATAATAGAGATGCATTTCATCATTCGTGAAATGTAATTAATTTTATTTACATCCACTGTCCGTTCGTCTCCGCCCTGCCCCGCTTCATCTTGTCCCACCCCGCCCCACTCCGTCCCAGCCCTCTATATCTCGTCCCCCTCGTCTTACCCTCTCCCATCTGCGACTTCCCTGCCCTGGCACACTCGCCGCTACTGCACTGTTCCGCTTGCATCGCTACCTTGCAGTCCGCGTTGCATAGACATATTGCTCATTGAATTTTTTAAACCAAAAAATACAAAACACACTTGCGTCCCTTCAGAAGGTGGATCTTGAAAGATACTCTCTTAATAATTATATTCATTGTAAAATGAAGGTTTTTCAAATTTGGTGCTTCTAGTTTCAGTCGACATGTTCTATGTTGAAATGTCAGTTAGCTTCTAATCTTGTAATAAAAGAAGATTCGTAATATACAATTATTACCAGATTAAATTTAAGAATGAAAGGCGGAAATTTTCAATGAAATTCCATTTTTGAAATGATTGTTCATCTCCAAATCTCTAGATTACATTATCTTAGTTACAATATTTAATTATTTTCGTGATGCAGTATCGCTAGCATTATTATACGTTGCTCTCAACAGCATGGCAGTAGAACTCTATGGTATTTAACATTCATAGAAAGTAACGCTGATATTCATTGCACCATACATTATCCTAGTATGAATTTAAAATTACTCGTATTTATTAATTCATTGCAACGTATACTGAACTTATATGTGACATCATTTAGAATGTCATTTTAAAAACAGCTGGACCCACCTAGTACCTCGAAGATTATGCGTAATTTTCTGTTGACTTTTTTTAATTATCAGAACTTTATAAAAATTCCACAATTCCTCAGATATGTCATGAAATCTTTGTTGCGTTTTGAGTATCAAATTAAATTTTTATTTTGATACATGTGATGATACGAATTTAATTTAATTGCAATATGGAATCTATCGTCAATGATCTGCGTCTCATGAACGATCTATATCGGAAACGAAACTAAGAATTGAATTAACATCTGGAGTTGTTGAGATCACTTGCAACATAACTCTTTTGATGACCCTATGTTCTTATATATATTAGTAGTTAGATGCTTGCTTGTTAGAGTGGTTCTGTTTCATTTTGTGATTGTAGATACGAGTAAGTGAATTCACACAGCATTCAACATCCGTCTAGACCAGAGATTCCCAAACTTTTTCTTTCATAGACCCCTTGTAACCCTTATCCGGGCAACCGGGGTCCATTCGACCCAGTAGCATAATTTTTAATATTTTTTGTGAAAACTACCCAAGGAACTCGGAATGTTTTTTGTGACTTTGTTTGATATGGTGTTTTTAATTGTTCCCGCAACCATTTAAGGAAAGCGTTACTAAATAATAATTTTAAAAAAATTTATATTTTTTCAGCCGCAACCGGCAAGCGGGGTCCATTGGACCCAGGTCTCTTCATATGAATGTAATATTGCATTTTCTGGTTTCGTTTGGTCGATTACTTGAATACTTCGTACCCAAGGGACGTACCCAAGGGATGTCGGATTGTGCAACATCTTTTCATCGGGAAGTTACTACATAGAGCGATTATAAGATCGACGCCTACGTGCACAGTGTTGCTGCGGGTTAGTTTGTAGCCGAGACAGGAGAGTGAGTTTTTGAAGTCGTGTGTGATTCCAGGTTTTGCGGGAAAGCTGCACAGCGACAGGAATGTTGCTGAGCTTGACTGAATGTTAGTAAACATGATATCATACGATTTCTTGTTGTTGATATTGCACAGAATTTGGTTCTTACGCAAAATGTAAGCAGACAATCAAACAGGATAGAATAACAAGAGTCGCCTGTCAATCACATACGGTTTTGGGAAAGAAGCAGCTTCCATAACTCAGACAATTTAAAACAATGCCAAAAAATGTCATTTATGCCCTTGGGAAAGAAGTAAGAATCAAAGAAATGTAGCATTTGTTGAAAACCGGTGTACAGACCGATTTTATTACATTTTATTATATTCTCATTATATTCTCGTTACAATGAGAACACCCAGGAAAACAGTTATTGCGATCTGTAATAAGAGAAAAACTGTTTAAAAAAAGAAATGTAAAAATTTTGAAAGGTTTTGTTAAATTAAACAACTATATTAGAGCTTTCTGATGCATTATCCAAGTCCAAAATGCACACGTGTAAGCATAATTCCCTTGTAGGCACTCCTGGGCCGCTGGACCCCCTGGTCCCCGCTTGCCGGGTTGCGTCATTAAAATTGGTTGCGCGGATAAGGGTTAAGATAATTGTTTGACCCATCGACCCCCTTACATTAGTCTCTATAATACACAGAATACACAATCATAACACAAAGAATTGCCCATAAATGGTTTAAAGATTACAATTTGATACTTCAATATTTTGATACAGACCTAGATTCTCAATAATCAAAGGCAGTCCCTCTTCTGAGAACGACGGATACGAGAATTACAAATTTATTAAGTTAAGTGTATTAGGGAATTCATTATCATGTTCATGAATATATTTTGTAATCATTTCGATATTGATTATACCTATCAATCGCCGGTTCATATTCGGGTATAGACCCTCAATCGACCTCGTTGATCATCACTGAGCCCCTTGAAAATTTCATCGACCCCCAAGAGGACGATACCGATCCCTTTGGGAACCCCTGATCTAGACATATTGTGTGTCTTTTGGGCGTTCACAGCTATGACCTTGATCGCTGAAATAGTCTGCAAGGTATATTTTTCTCTGTTGTACTACTCAGGTGTCCAAGTATCAATTTAGTGGAAGTATGTTTAGTGGAATAATTTAGAGAAAGTTTAATTTGTTCTTGGGGAAAGTTTATGACCATCACATTTTCATGTTGAGATATTTATTCGTTGGCTACCTTTTAACAGCTTTATTTTCCATATTTGGTCCTTAATTTTTCTGATTCCTTTATCTTCGTATTAACATTAAGTTTCCATAAGACACTCTAACTACACATTTTCAGTATTATTGATATCTCACGTTATAGAAACATTAGATCGCATGTTATGAAAACATTAATATAATCACGTTGTGACTTCCAAATATTCAGAAGAAGAGAGAGCAAATCCTTTCGAATTTTCAATGAAAATTTCTTAGATTATTATTATTAACATTCAAAACATTTTACACTTATCTTCCAAAAACGAGTATAAAAAGACTGCAGATGTGGTAAGTCTCGCATTATTACAATATAAACATGTTGATTGATTGATTATGTAGGAAATATATGCAATATGAGCATGGCAGCATCCAGTACTTCTCTTTACAGAACACACTGTCTAAACCTTCGGCCAATGACTACATGAACCATTGCAGCGTGTGACCTTCGTTGCCATTCCCGTTTATAAGCAAATAGCGCCCACGCGGCACTCAAAAACCGAACATCCTTGGGCAAACGTTCCATTTCGGCCGGAAAAAGACCCTCTCCGTTAATTTCATCGCTAAATTTGGCGCGCCGCAGAGGCGACCGCGCGCTTTGCTCGCGAGGCTGTCGACCCAAAAATTGCGCTCTGCCCAGCCCAGCGTATGTGGATAATTGGAAGTACAGCGGCAGCGTGGTTGTGCGCATGTACGGCTGGTTGCCGCCGGTCGCCCGCCCGCCCGTCCTCCACCCGCCCGCGCGCACAGCCGCAGTTCCGCCACCACCGCACCACCGGCACCAGCGCCAGAAGCGCCAGGAGCGCCAGCCAGCACCACCGCCGCCCCCGCTGCGCCATGCGCCGCGGCGGCAGCGCGCTGCTCCCCCGCGCACACGCCCCGCCCCGCGCCCCGCCCCGCCCCGCCCCAACAGCGGCGCCCGGCGCTGCCCCGCGACCTCCCCGCCACCTCCCCGCCACGCCACGCGTCCCCGCTCCGCGCCGTTTCCCCGCCGCCGCCCCGCTCCGCGCCGCGCCGCTTCGCCCGTTCGCCGTTTTCCCGCCCCCACCGCGGTGGCGCGCTGACGTCGCTCGCGCGGTCGCGCGCCCTCGCCTCCCCGCCGCCTCCCCGCCGCGCCTCCGCCGTTACCCCGCCCGCCCGCCTGCCAGCCATCCGGCCGCGCTCCGCTACCCTGGCGTCGGCCCCGCTGCCACCTCCCCGCACCCCAGCGCCGCCCTCGCCGCCAGCGCCGGCGCTAGTATCGATTGGCGAGCCCGGTTCGAGCCCGCTCGCTCCGGCCGCCACATTCATTACCGCCCGGACCTCCCTCGCCTGCACAGCGCCGCGCGCCGCTGCTCCGCTCCGCGAATGCGACAAATACATGCATTTTTGCTCGGTATTCAGCCCGAATGTCTTTTATCGTAAGTCTGTTGGAGGCCGCCATGCGAAGTCGCCGTCCGTCCGACAGAAGCCGCCGGCCTAAATGTGAATTCCCCGCGCCGCCTCTCTTTCTCTTTCTCCCTCGCCTGCTTCTTCGCTTAGGGCAATCGATCCCTCTCTCGGCGTGCCCTCCTCTCTTCTTTCTCCTCCTTTCTCGCGCCCCTCGATTCTCCGACGCTGGCTGGCGCTCTGGAGCTTTCCGTGTGCGAGCTGCACCTATCGCGGGCGGTCTTCTAACTACTGTCAGGACTCAGCCACGTGGATGTTCAATGCCCCCGTCGCGTCTTTATGACCTTTGCCCGCCCTGGTAGTACGCTGCGCTCGGCGAGTCGAGTCGGGGGTGGGGAAGCGGAGCCGCCGAATGAAGCGGGCGAGCCGCGCGGGATTACGCAGACGGCTCCGCGCCCGCTCCGCGCCAACCCTCGTCAGCGCGGCAGCGCCGCCTGCGCCCCAAGTGCGTGGGGCGGCGGGCGACGCGCGCGCGCTTGGCGGAGGAGAAGCATGCGAGCGGCGCGCGCTGGCGCGGGCGCGGGCGCGGCGTGCGTATCCCTTCACAGGAAGAGGCCGGGGGAGAGTTTTTTCCTCTCTCACGTGCTATTTCTCCCGTGTTCCCTCTCCCTTGACGTGGCGCAGTGAAAGTCGCGCGGCGGCGGAGGCGGAGGCAGTGGCGGAGAGGCGGGCTGCGGCGAGCGGCGAGCGGCGCTGTGGCGTCGCGGCGATGGGCAGAGAGGCGGCGGCGGGTGGCGCGAGCGCGCGACTTTCTTGCGGCCGGAGAAAGCGGGCCAGGCCGGTGCGCGGCGCGGCGAGGCGCGGTGCGGGCGGCGCGGGCGGCGCGGGCGGGCGGCGCTCGGGCCTCGCGCCGCGCCGCGCCAGCCAGCCGACGTCGCCGTCGCCGCCGACGCCGATGTGGCGCGCACCTTGTTTCTGCCGGCCGCTCCCGCATCGATCCGGCGGCGGCAGTGGCGACGGCGACGTTGGCGGTGGCGGTGGGAGAGCGTGGGCGAGGGCGAGGACGGGGCGAGGACGGAGCGAGGGCGAAGGCGAAGGCGAGGGCGAGGGCAAAGTCGGCGAAGGCGAGGGTGAGGGCGAGGGCGAGGGCGCGCGGGCGATGGCTGGGGCGAACGGAGGGCGCCCGGCGCCGGCGCCCGAGTTCCTCGCGCGACTCCTCCTCCGCCGCCGTCCCCCGCCGTCCCGGCTCGTCCCATCTCGCCCCGTGCCGTCTCTCCCCGCACACATTACCCGCCCTGGAAGTTTCCTTTCGGGGAGCGACGGAAAGCGAGGCTATCCACGTTGACGACATCCGCCGGCGCCGCGTGTCTTCCCGAAAATATGTGCGGAGAGGAGAAAATCGGTAGAGCGAGTCGTGTTTTGAAGGAGATTATTTAGTTTCGTTATTCAGAGCCAATTTGAGGGAACGCAGCGATGTAGAATGTCAGTCGCAATGGAAGAGAGCGTTTCGAGCTCGCGAGTTGACGGTGAAAGTTTTAACTCGAGACTGTTTCTTGTTTTGCGTCCGTCTTTTGTCGGGGCGCGCTGCGTCAGCTCGACTTTGTTCACCTGTCTCCCTCGCGCGCCCGCACGCCGCTTCATCAACGTCCGCTACGGCCATCTCGATTCGCGCGACTGGCACGAGAGGAAACATACGCACACATATCTTGCAAGTTGTCTTTTTTTTCGAACGACTTCGCGGACGGCTACCCCCTCTCCCACCCCCCGTTGCGTAACGCGTCGAACCGGACGGCCCGTCGCGCCGGCACATTCACAGCGTCCTTTTACGTAGTAAATCCGTAAAAAAGACTCATAGTAAACACGCGTTTAAAACGATGTTTGAAAGTTCGCGTGCGCCCACTCGTGAACACAAGCAAACATCCCCACGCGGAGGCGTCGGCCGGGGGCGGGGCCGCGCTCGAAGAGCAGTCGGCGCCGCGGGGGCGGGGGTGTGGTGGCGGGGGCGGGGACGGGGCGCGTCGCCCCGCGCGAACTCCGGGACGGCCGCCAGCCCGCCGCCGACTGGCGGCGCCGTGTTGTGTGAGACGCACCAATGTGAACGGGCCGGGGGCGCGGGTGTGGGCGCGCCAGAGTGTGTGTATGTGTGTGTGTGTGTCTTGTAATCCGGCGGGCCGCGCGGCGCGGCGCCACGCCGCGCTGGTTGCATGCGGCCGGCGCGGCGGGGCGCGGCGGGGCAAGGGGCTGGCAGGGGCGGGGTGGGCAGGCGCACGCGGCGCGGCGGCGTCGGCGCCGGCCCAGGGGCGCGCGGGGCCGGGGGCGGGGCCGGGCCGGGGGTGGGCACAGAGGTGGGCCCGGGGGGGGGGCGGGGTCGCCGCCGCGAGAGCCGGCGAGGGTCGGGCGCGCGGAGCGGGGGGCGGAGGGGGAGAACCGAGTTAGCAACAGTTGAGTGGGTGTCGCAGGGACCATCAGCGTCTGCGGTGCAACTGTTGCGTGTGACGGAGCACCTCGTGGCGCGCACGCCCCCGGGCGCGCGTGCTGCCTTCGCGGGGCCACGCCTACGCGGCGCGCGCGGCCGGCGCGGGGGCCGGGGGGCGGGGCGGCGCTGCCAATGACGCGGAAGTCAGCTGCGCTCCAAGGACCTTGCCTTCCGCTGTTGGCGTTGTATGAGAGCCATTAAGAAGTTCGCAGAGGTGAAAAACGCAAGAACAAAGATCGGCATATGTTCAGTTTATTTCGACGGCATGCATGATCGAAACGAGATACTATCACTGAAACCTGGAATCATAACACAGAATATAGCTCGACTACATCAGGAATAAATACGATCGACTATCCATAAAACTCGTAAATACATAAAACTAGATGTAGGTGCGTGTACAATATTACATTCCTTTTCACATTTCTTCAAGATTCTACGGAAGTATTTCAGAGAATATCACAAAATATTCAACAATTTCCTTTGTTAATGATATGATAATCATGACCTGGCATTCTAATGCTACCAATTTATCCTTAATTCTCCTCCGCCAGCGCGTCTACGTTTTGATAATGTATTAACTTCCTTTATTTGTGCTACGTTTGCCCACCTCCTTTCCCGTGGTCGCGTTACGCACGTGTAGTGTAGCTGCAGAGAAGGGCAACGCACCCTCGTGGCCCCCCGCGCCGCTGGCTCTGAGGGATTGAATTGTGCTCCTCCCGCCAATTCGCGCGGAGGGGGGCGGAGGGGGAGGCAATACTCCAATTTCTAATCGACTACAGTTGACAGGCCTCAGAATCGGTCGGTACTAATGTTTCGCTCCCCAGAGCAAAGCTCCGCTCGCGCAGCGGGTGGAAACATCCTAATCCCTGGGGTTCTCGTCGGGTCGGGGGCGTGAGAACGTCGGGACCAATTAATATTTTATGTATCGTGAAAATAAAATTAAACTTTTACGCTTGTTTGAAATGTCAAAGGCTTTAGGTGCGCATAGCATGGAAAAACGCCAACATACTGAAAGCCACCCGATCGTACGTACATAAAAAAAATGCATCGGAATATTCTGGGCATTGGTCCACGTCCATTGAGTTTCATCAACGTGGTCATGGGTTGAATTCAGTCGCATTGCGATGTTGCAATGGAGCCTTCCCTTTCACATCTTTTCGAGGAACTGGCTATCCCATCCCCGATGGATATCCAAAAAAAACAGAAACAAACTGTGAATAAACAAACATAATTTTGTGCTACTACTCTACTGCACTTGCTTCTCCTGAAAGTGCACGTGTCCATTGAACCGTAGCGTACGAAAACATGTAAAAATCCATTCAGCTCTACCAATACTCCTATACAACGCACAGGGTATAGAACAGTCGCCGTCCTTCTCTTAATTTCATTTGGAGGGCTCGACCGAACGTTTGCAGGATGAGCTGTACGAAAATTTCTGAAGTTCGTATCAGCAAAATAGGGAGGCGAACGAGGTTGGCAGGCGCGCCGCCATTGGCGGGCCGCGCGCGGGGCGGAGCCTGTGATAGGCGGCGCGCGCCGGCGCCGGCGCCTCCCGCCGCCCGCGCGCGGCGCCGGATCCAAGCGCCCAGCGGCTTCTGTTACAACGCGCGCCACGGGCAATAACGCTCTGGAGTGGACGGACGGTATAAATAAGCTCATGTGTCAAAGCGCAGGTCTACCTGCCGCGGCCGACTCTCTTGCCGCTCCCCAAGAGCCGTATTTTCCAAGAATTTTGCGCAGTCGATAATCGAGCCCGCGAGGCGGAATGGACGCGAAAATGATGACAAAGCGCGGCCGGCGGAGGAAGCGGTTCCCGCGCGCGCGCTGAGATTCGACTTATCGTCGTCTTTACCGTCATTGCCCGCCCGCTCCCCTCGCCAATCGATGGAGCGCAAAATTACCCTTCTCGTTTTGCTGCCAGCGACTGCCCCTTTGCACTGGAGACAAGAGGAAATTTTTTCCTGATACAAAATATTCTCGAAGAAAGATTTTCCTTCGTGTTCTCCACAAATTGCTTCTATTACCGTCAATTTTTGTATAGTACCCGGACACAACTTCAAAATTCCATATATCAGATTAATTCGTAATTTAATGTGAAATTAATTATGAACTAAACTATTTGTTGTGTAGTGTATCTTTGAATATTGGGTTATTCGTTGTTTTATACCATAATTTGCTCCTCTGACAATTCACTTATATTTTATCAAAATTCCTCCTGATCAGTCAGAGTTCAATGAATGTTCAATGATCTGTTTAATATAAACCTCCAGACCTGCAAAAATCCGAAATCTATTTTAACATTACTCAATAATTACTTTATTATTTTTAAAAACATTTACCACGTAACTTTTGGCGAAATCTGCATCTCTATGGAAGAAATTGTTGTAATTAGAAATAACATTTCCCTGCCATCTTGGTTTTCTCTGTGTTGGGGGCACAACATTGGAATCATCGCACCTAATAGTTTTGTGTCGAGTAGTTGCTCTCAACCGTTCTGCTTTCATGCAGAACTAGGGAACGATACGACCCATTCGTGCCCTCGGAACAACACGGGAAAGTAATCTGCATTTTAAACGTCGCCGCGGAATCAAGCTTGATAACTAAGCAAACTCAGTTCACTTTATGTATATGGTATAATGAAATTCTGCGCGGAGCGGGGAAGGGCGTAATTTGAAAGAGCCAGCGAAATGCTAGTCATCTCTCTTAGTTTTAAATGTGCTTTGCTTCATAATACCTTCATATATTGAATTCCATCTATTATTTCGGAGCCGTATCAAAGGACGAACGACGACACACTGTCATTTTCCGTGGCCGGCCGTGGAAATTGAGCTTGTTCAAAACGCGTGGCGCTGCGGCTCGACCAGGGGTTTCATCACAGAAGTCCCCGGGCTGCGCAGCCAGAATAGCGGATGTATGGTGCGGGGCGTGCGCTATTCTGGGGCTTGCGCGTCGGGAAGCCTGGGCGCAGAGCGGGCGAGCGGCGGAGAGCAGAGCGCTGTGCGGCGCGGCGCGGCGCGGCGCGGCATGGCGTGGCGCGGCGCGGCGCGGCGCGGGGCGGGGAGCAGCGCGGAGCGGCGCCAACAGAACCGCCGCCGCCGCCGCCAGCCCCGCTGCCTCCCGCGCCGCGCCTCGCGCCTCGCGCCCGCCCGCCCGCCCGCGCGCGCCGCCACCACCGCCGCTGCGGCAGCAGCAGCGCCAGCAGCAGCGCAGCGGAGGCCCGGGCAAACTACGCATGGCCGCTCGCATACAGAGAGTTGGTTGGCTGGTTGGGCGGCGCTTTGAGCGAGGCCCCGGCAGGCCGGGACTTCCCCAGCGCGTTGCCATGGCGACCGCTGCTGCCGCCGTCGGCCCGCGCAGTAAACTTCTCCTCTCGTGCTATTGAATTTCGCGGGAACGAGCAGTGTGCTGGCCGTTGCTAGGCGACCGATGGCAGCGGCAGTTTTTTTCCCCCGCGCCCAGCGACACTCGTGGAGACAGCCGCAAGAGCGCGCTGTAACAAACGGGGTTGGTTGGCTGCACAGCGCGGCTCCGCGGCCGCTTAGAATATCGCAGCGCGAGCTCGAAAAGTAAACTATTATCCGACGAAAACTGAGCACTCAGCACACTAGAATTTAATGTGTTTTGATATGGATGCGTCAAATGAGCCTTAACCGTAGCGAACTGCTTTCAGTTACGAAAGCTCCCCAGTTCACTACGTTACGTAAGCATGAAGGGTTCCTGGATATGCGCAGTATTGTTGATTCATTCTGATCCAACGATATGGCTATTGAAATTGTTTTTTAAACTTTGGGTTTTATTTTAAAACCTGAAGAACGTTAATTACGAAATATTCGTAATTTCTTTCACAAGAAATGTCGGAGGAGACGGTTCGATATGCTTTTGGGTAAGAATGCAATATTTGAAGTTAAACTAGAGGCGGCATAAAATGACGTAACTCAACATGAATTACACAACTTATGTATCAACAATTTGTGAGAACTTTGACAAACCAATAATGAGGTAGAAAAATGAAATGCATGCAAAATGCTAAAACCAGTGTTGATGACTTCATTCTTTTAACATTCTATTGGACACAGGCATGCCTAACAATATCGAAAAATAGTCACCTTCAAAAGGAATACAAAATTATTACAGTAAAATTAACCATTCAGTTTACTAGAACAATATTCTTATTCAATCATAGTCAAAGAATCAAACATCATTTCAAACATGTTCATACATGATTTAATTGTTGTTTAATTTACATCATACATTATTAAAAGAATAATTTTCAGTTAATTAACTGTTGTAAATTATTTAAAACGGAAAATGAAGGTGAATGATGACCGACTGAAACTCAAAGTTTGCTTACATGTGCTTTTCCTTCTCCAATTACTTGTTTTATATTCTTAAAATATTCCTAAACTAAAGACTGGATTATTTAGTTAAGAACATTCAGGTATGGTGTTCAGTACATTATTCATTTTTTAATACAACGCGAAAAGCATAAAATATAATTAACATGTTTAAAACATCATACAATAAAACCGAATAAACCTTACGATATCTTTTAACATAAAATATCGATACGTATAATTTCCATTGATAACCGACAAAATAAAAGTTTGAAAAACGCACGCGCCTTCAATTCATAAAAATATTTTCCGTGCGTTCGAGAAAGCAGGCCGGGTGCGCCCGGCTGTTGACTGCGCCCGGCGAGCGCAGTCGCGTCGTTACGGAAAACCCAGGGTCCACCGCGCGCGCGCTTTCCCCGGGGCGCGCAGCCTCTGGGATTTTCCGCGCCGCGTCGACGCCTGCGTGCCCTCCGTGGGCCGAGCCGCGCCGCGCCGCCGCGCGCCCAGGGAAAAAGTGCCCCACAATATCTGCGCCTCGCGTCAAGGAAACGTACGCGACGTTCGATGATTATTGCAGCGAGCGCGCGTCCAATGAGCGCCCGCGTTGCGAGGCAACATGGCGGCGGCGGCGGCGCTGGAGGCAAGAGCGCACTCGGCACACCCAAGAGGCGCGAATTTTCGCGAATGATGGGTTATGATAATTCAAGTCGCTTGTCGGTTGAACGAGTATTATTCTGTGAAAACTATTGATTACTACAAGGGTCCGATGGAATAGATCAGAAGATTAGAATTAGATTTTTATGTCATATTTTATTTGACCCATCGTAGAGGATTAATTACTCATCAATGTTTCGAAACATTTGCCACAAAAATGTCTATTGTAGGATTTCGTAACATTTTAGTAACGTAATGTTTGTTTGTAGTAAATTATTATAATTAAAAAATAACTTAGGAAGAGATAGAATCTGAGAATCTGCGCGTCGCTTTAATAATGCAGAAAACGAGAGTAGAAAATTAATGCATATATTTCTGGCTATGTAAGTTCAATCAGAAGATTGTCAATCGAATTTTTGTTGAATATTTAAGGGCTTTGTTGCAACCTTCCAGGACGGTTATTTCTTTTTCACTTTGGGTTATTATTTTATATAATGTGTGCTTTTATTATTAATCGTACCAGTACATATTACTAATAACAGGCTACACTTCATCTCATATTTAAAGAGCTTTTATTTCAAGTAAAAAGGTACTATTGTAAAACATGTTACAATTCGAAAAAATCCGAAGATCGAATACATTTTAATTAACAAAAATATTTATTTTACAAACATTACATTACTTTTCGATGACGTACTATTTTGAGATTTCGATGGAATCGCATCTTCAACTTTAAATTGTTAATCAGTAATATTTTCAAGCAGGAAAGTTAGCTGCGGTGCCCCTACTTTGTGGTGTTGCCAACTTCTTAAAAAAGGGGAAATGTTTATAATAATAATTGAAATTGTTTGATATAATACTAATCAAGACAGTTTGCTGAAATTCATATGTCACTTTAAGCTGCACAAGTTCTATGCATCTCATCTAGTGATAATCTAGTGTTCATGCATAAGTTGCATAATCAAGCAGCAATTCATATGTCAAAGTTCCATAACTTCTATGCATCTTATCTAGTGCTAATTTGGTGTTAATGATTCCGAAAACAACAAGTACAGCATTTTCCTACTACTTAATATGAACAGAGGTTGCGGTTGATTTATCTACTCATATTTATTGTCGGAAAACTGTAAAAACTGTGTGACGTATGATGGAAAAGTTTTCTTTGCACATATTTCCTTGAACTCCAGAATCCCTACAACAATGGTAATTTTATATAGTTGATTTATAATGGACATACTAAATATAGTAGCTGGAAACGTTTGAAAACTAGAAAATTTCTGGAACAAATAGAAAATAATTAACATGTTAACGATTTCATTATATTAGAGAATTGTGCTACTTGGGAACGTTATTTAAAAATATTTATAATTAATTAATATTTAAGGAGGATGAAGACCAAACGGAAGACGCTCCGTTGTTGGATCCTCGAGTTGCGCGGCGCTGGGCTCGCGGCGTCCGCCGAGCGGCAAGCGAAGGCGCCGGACCTACATCGGAGACTGTGAACTTCGGCCGCTTTATCATCATCGCGAGATAGCGACGTTTGGTCGGCAGCGCCTGCGCGCCGCGCCGTGTCTCGGCCGCGCGTTGCGACAGGCGCTCCGCCACAGCGCGCGCTCGAGTCCCTAGATACAGGGAGTAGCGCATTCCATTGCCCCACCGATCCCGCCATTTTGTTTCCAGTTGTCAGGAAAATTGAAACTGTGTGGTCTTCTGTGTGTGGAGAACCATGAATTGATCCCAAACCAATATTATATCCTTGTTAATCTTCATAATGTCACCAATTGTTACAATTCCCCTTCAGTTTCTGATTGGCATCTGATGGGGTTGTCGGGTGAGAGGATATTAAATGGCGGCGGTTGCGCTACTCCGTGTCTAGGGACTCTAGCCCGCGCCTACGCGCCGACGCGACGCGACGGGCGATTCCAACAAACGGTTGGCGCTCGCGTTTAATTCCTGGTTAATGTTGATTTATCGATGCCGTTTGCGAATTTGTGTATGCTCTCTGGCATAACGCGTGGGCGCTTAATGCCGGGCTATCTATTAAATTTTCCGCGAATCAGACGTTATTTTAGTAATGTCCTTCTTTGGTGGAGGATTGGCATTGGGTATGACATCCGTTCAGTCGTATAGTTTTTATAACAATATATCAAAGATTTGATAATGTGTTGATAGAAAGGATTCTTGTGTCTTGTTGTTTTTGGAGAGGCTCTTCCCCGAAAAGAGGTCAAGAATGTAATGGCAATTTGGGTTCATAAACAGTAGACAGAATGTCTCGTACAATCCACTTCACCTTTCCTGAAGACAAAACATATCCATTTCACCTTTCCTGAAGCATTGGTTGGAGAATATCTCTAAGTATTGTTTCCTTGTTCTTCTTTCTACTTTTTCAAAAGTAATTACATCCACCATCTCCTACGATAATGAGAATAAATAATATTGACAATTTACAATATTGCAATTACATTTTCCAAGGAATGTTGAAGTCAATATCTTATCTTACAACTTCCAACATACATTCATCCATTATAATTTTCATTGAGCGATCTAAATCGATAGACTGAAGCTCGGATACCGAAAAATATAAAGTGATAGCCAAATTGCGCTATAACAAAACAATCAGTCGAATTGTCTACAAGTCATATTTGTACTGCTTTTATTTCCAGAAAAATTATTTGAATTTTTGCTTTCAATCTCCAAAGGCCCTGAAAACAAAAATAATATGTTAATGTAACGTGAGTCAGGTACAAGGTTTTCCTCTTCCTCCCCCACATCGATACCACAAATATAAAATTTTAGGGAACAACAATTACCTATAAAATTGCCTTCATTTTGAAGAAAAATGAAATATTTGAATGCAAATATTAAAACATTAGGTAAAAACAATGAAGAAAATACGTAGAAAAAGAAGAAAAAAATCCTTTCGCCTCGCGCAAGCTTGGAGCGCGTTGAATCAGTCGTTCAAGTTGTCTTGAAGTATTTGGACGACGTAGTGAAAATTCGCTTCAAAATGTTCAATAATATGCTTTTGTATTCGACGATGATTCACCACATGTGAGTGATAGAAACGAGTAACAAAAACAAATTGTTCTTACTGTGCATATCTTTAAGCGCGGTTTTCAAATCATTCAGCAGTGTGTCTGGCATAATTTCTCTCCTTTTAGTTCCTCGTATTCGTGATATCTACACACGTTTTGGATTATAATGTTGATCGCTAGAACTTTTACTGTCAAATCTCATCATTTTCTACACAGAAGTTAATTTACGTGTCGTTTAAGCTTAAGAGATGTTTGTATAATCCGCAATAGCTTAACTAGGGAATTGGGGATGCTGTGTCGTAAAATATTTATCCTCCAGTCATTTCCATTCCCAAGTTCACTTGTCGAAATTTCAGTGAGGATAATTTTGTATCCCCTACCTATCAAATAAACAATTTTACACGAAGAAAAAAACATTAAGCATATTTTCCGAGTTATATATCGCCAGTCCTGCACGTTTTGTTGTTGGATTATGTTTACGTAGGTGGTGGAGTGCTTTTGTTAGTTTTGGAATGTGGTGGGAAAATAATATTTTACAAAGAAAAATATGGTATATATTTCTTCTGATACAATCTTTCTAGTTCATCGCACAAAATCCATAAACGAACTCTACCCATACCCTCATTATTTTCCTAACAGTCAAGACTTGGAAGTGAGAACTTCACATCATTTGGTCTACGTAAATGACCTATTTTACATGGCGATGGTTGCACAAACTCATCAGTGATAAGCTTTGGAAAAAATTGCAAAAATGTGCTATCAATCAAATCCATAACAGGTTCTTATAAATTGCGAGGGGAATCTTCCATTCCCAAACGTCGCATATCCTAAACAACAAAGAACACTCCTTTCAATATATATTTTTTAAAGAACTTTTCGCATTCTTCATGGTTGATTGGGACCTGTTTATATCCCCTCATTGTTCAGGAGACAATGTATTTGGCTTAAGACACAGAAATAAACTGACGAATAAGGACCAAAGAAGTTTTTAGAAACTTTCAAGATTGTGTTAATTTTATTTTTCATGATAACCATTAATCAGGAGTCATGGCATATTATTTCCATTGTGTTCAATTTGACTGTAATAAATATTTAACATTGTCTTCATCCCCAAATAAGTCAAAGTTCTATGTTCTTTGTTGTTTTCTCCTTCATTCTTAGCTGATTATTCAGGTAGTTATATTCTGTGGCGATTGAATAACAGAAAACAAATAACAGAAAAATTACGAGTATTCTCCACAATTTATTTTTCCGTATTATTTACGTTCAGTTATTTACTACCCTCTAAAGAACAACCAGCAACAATTACCAACGATTTAATAATAAGTATGACATGTTTGGGGTGAAGAAAATATTGAAGGTCCGTAGAGAAGTTTCATTCTTTCTCTTTCACCAGCAATTTTTTGCTTTGTGTCTTTCTGCCAAAGAATTTCTACATTGCCAACAATAATATGGAAGGTAATCGTGTGTTAGTTGGTCTCTCAGTGGTCGTATGTTAGTTATAAAAACTGACAAAATAGTTGCGATTTTGAAGGGGAGCAGGGAAGTCATTTTCGGGAATGGCAAGTATACTAAGAAAATCATTTGTGTAACAGAGAAATGCTGACACTTGGTAGATAATTCTTACTTCTTTTGCAAATTCTTGAAGACTACAAATGAAAATTGTTGTCCTGACATTGTCGTAGAAAGGTGCATCAGTAGTATGAACTCACGAAGAAATGTAAGTAATATTACAATTTTATTGATTTGATTCGGGCTTGTTATAGTTTCCTTTATAGGTATATTGTAATATATGTACTGCAATATTTTTCAATGTCCTAGCAGCACTTACGTATGTCTCTAAATTTTATAAATTTTCAGATTCATGTATATAGATTCTCAGATATATTAATCTGAAAGGATTAATGCATAAATAAGCAGTGTTAAGAAAAAGTTTATTCTAGTTAGGTCAATATATTGTTGGGAAATTTCTCGGACAGAGATTAGCATGAGCTCATTGCTCTGGAATGTGGTACAATCTATACTCTGCAGCAAGATCTCTTGACTTCAGTTGTTTAGTCTATGACTCACTAGTTCACGTTACACATATGATTATAATGGTAAAATGTGTTATTCTTTCGATAATTATACGTTGCTTTTCATTCTATTGGAAAGATCCATGTGCTATTACATAATTACAATTCAATTCTGATATTAGCATATATGTAAGAACTTTGGCGCAATAGCCTCTTGCCGCAGCCCGGGCCTACCAGCGACGTCCCAGCCTTGCGGCCACGGGTTACGGGGTACGTGTGGTTGGCACGTGAGCCTCCCTACGCCGTATTCTGGTCTTCTCAATCTGAGAAGTGAGTTTCCTCATCGATACACAGCAACTTATACTGGGACATTGCAAGGAAAACGCACACTATAATCTTGCCCGACCGGGATTCGACCCCGGGGTCGCGTCATGGAAAACGAGACTAGAATATATGGAGATAATAAAAACTTTAGGAATGTAAATCTTAGAATGTCATTATATCATGCTTTTCTTCTTTTTTGCATTGATGCCGTCGAAAATTGAATGATGTTTATGCCCCTTGTATTATCTTGACGTGGGCATATCATTCGGTTAACAAGTAATTAAATGGATAATATAATGCCTTAAAATTTAATTTATTTCCAAGAGACCATCAAGGAATTATGATTGCATAACGAATCCAGAAATTTTTAGTATTATTACAAATTTCATTTTCACATTTCGATCAAAGTTCGAAGTTTGTTTTCTTTCCGTCGAGTATTTCAGTTTCTTAGAAATGAGATAGTGAACATCTTACTCATATACCCATTTATCTTCATTACTCGACAGTTAAACTTTTGAAGTTTGATATTCCTTTAGCTAAATATTGTAATACCATTTTGTATTAATTTTCTTTTTTAAAATGTTTAAATTCTTCTGCTCCATACGTATGTCAATGTTGTTCCACTCATATCTATTTTTCTTAAAACTGAAAAGTCATCACTTTCTCTACTCTGCAAATTGGAGATATCCTTAGAAACCTCATAATAAAGTTTATTTCATTCTTCGTGTAATAATTTTTATTTCCTCTTCAGTCATTGTTCTCAGGGTGAATGTCGAATTTGATTAATGGATTGCTGAATTTTGGTTCCACTGTCTTATGATAATTTCCTAAATATTCCTCGTTTCTTTAGTTGATTACTTAATGACGTTGTTAAAACACACTCTTCTCATCAGCGCGTTGAAATGTTTTTACTCAATTTTTGTTCTTAGCTATGTCTTCTGCTTATTCAATTATCCTTTTTCTTATCCCAGGTAGTGTTATAATAGCTTGTAGAACATTCATTTATCAAGGCATCCACCATCAAATATTAGTGCTTTCACGTGTTTCTTGATTAAAATCTTTTCGTTTTGTGTAAAAAATAATGAATTATATATATACTTTTGCATTTATTTACCTTGAGACACATACATGAATACAGGAAATTGTTCTTAATATTTGCGGTAGATATTGCGGAGGTTTTACACCTCTCACCTCATCACCTGAAACACACAAAAGTAGACTTTACCATGAATACAGGTACGCACATTATGTACGCATACATTGTGTATACTCACGTACACATTTGACTCATTCACTCTCAAGGATGTCCACAGCATAGTACACAGCAGTGTTCCGAAAAACGAAACAACATAAGAGTTAATGTACTTGATACTCACACCAAGCTTCTGAGGCGGCTGTCCGTAGCAGCGCGCAGCCATTGAAACACAGCAGAACGCCCCCCGCAAGGGCTCCCCATCGAAGACTGCGCGCGGCCGGAGCGCGCGCGAGGGCTTTGTTTCGGGCGGCGGCGCGCCCCGTGCGAGCCGGCGCCTTTTTGCGTCTACCGGGGCGCGCGCCGCCTCATGTGAAGGCGGCGGCGGCGGCGGTGGCGGCGGCGGCGAAGCGCGCACGCGCTAACTCAAAAACTCGCACGTCGTCCGCCACCCGAGGGGGAGGCGACGTACGGGGGTGGGGCGGGGCGGGGGCGGGGGCGGGGGCGGGCGAAGCTCTGCGGCGGTGTTGGTCACGGGGGCCGACCGCGGCGTGACCGCGGAGGCCGTCAGTCCGCCGCCGCCGCCGCCGCCGCCGCTTTACACCTCCCTTGGCCAGTGGCGCGGCGAGGCGTCGAGGGCGTCGAGGGCGTCGAGGGCGCCGAGGGCGTCGGGGGCGGCTGGCGCGGCTCGCGTTGGCGCAGCGCAAAGCCTACCCGCCCGCCGCGGCGCGGTGCGGCGCCCGAGCCCTGCCAGCCAGCCAGCCAGCGAGCGAGCGAGCGGGCGGGCCGGGCTGCGGCGTGGCGCGGCACGGCATCGATCGGCGACCCCTGCCCGCCGCCGGCGGCCCCGCGCGGCCCTGCGCGCAGCCCGGGGCTTCCAGGTTGGCGCGGAGCGGAGCGGAGGACCCGAGGACCGGGCCGCGGGCGGCGGACGCCACCACGCACCAACTACGACAGGATTACTTTGTTCGATAGGCAGCGCACCAAGTTTCATGTTGCATCATTGATGGAATCATTTGTCCAGGCTAACATATATCACACATATACACCAACACTAGCATAGCAACGGAAAATTCGATTTCTCTCAATCTCCTATTCATTCACTTACTCCTTACCTCTCTCTCGTACTAATACACATGCGTACGTCACACACACACACACGAATACTATTTCTCGGCAACAAAATTCACTACCTTTCTTTCTACCTATATTTTTTTCTTTCTTTCCTCTTAGATACGATCTCTCTCTCTCTCTTTCTCTCCCTCTCCCTCTCCCTCTCTCTTACACACATACACGCGCGCATACACACGAACACACAAGCACAAGCCAAGAGCATCTACATTCCTACAAAGGAGTCTTACTGTTACGAATTCCATAATGTACCATATACGTGTCTCTAACTCTTGCACATGTCTCTAAAATGAATGTTATATGTACCCCAAAAAATTGTTGGATTACTTCGACTCACTATTATTTGTGGCTATTTGTTTTTCTGGCATCTAGACAACATACCTAATGATGATCATGACTAAGTCAAAAGAAGCTTGAATTAATTACTACTAGCGACTATGCAGTAATTAAAATTATTGATGGAGGTTCAAAGCTTTATAAAGCCAACAATAAATCACCAACAAATCAATATTTCGACTCACACTTGAGCGATTCTCTGCAGAATCCTGAGGAGGATTCCTCGAATCGTCAACAGATGTATTACGTTGGAAGAAGGGTGCGCATATGTACTGTTAAGATTCGGAAATATGAAGAAAAATATGTTTCTGTCTCTTTATAAAACCGTTCACCTAATATTGGACTCCAGAAGGAATGTTTCAATGTGACAGTGTCGTCTACGTTTTAAAAAGATCCAGGATTTAAAGTCATATTGATAAAAGAAGCCCGAATTGGAGAAATATAGATTTTTAAAAAATGCAACGGAAGTGTGACGATGAGACTCTTCTAACATAAACCAGGAAAAAAAATTCTTATTGGATTTTTGGAAAATCGATTTATTTTTTTTTGAAATTGAAAATCAGTATAGTCGTAGAATGAGATAAAAATCTTCTAAAGATTAGTTTTCAAGGGTGTTACTTTTACTTTTCAAGTTGAGGACAAAAAATTCCACTATTTCGAATCATTTGTGTAATTATCCACGACAAATTTTACGACTAAATCACGTTTAAATGCAAGCCATTTTCGGGAGAAGGCTTTTCGAAGGATTTGGAGCATTGCATTTTTCTAGAGCTGTAGATCAATTTCGTTCAGAGCTGATGAATGTTTGGTATGATCAAAACTTCATTTCAGATTCCTTCAAAGTAAAAATAAAGCTGGCGGACGGAGAGAGAATCTCCATGAGTAACTTTTTTTCACTGACGGAATTTTCACTGACGTCATCAAATTTTCGGGTAACTTTAAATTCGGCAGTGATTTGGAGAAGCAGTTCTAATAGCTGATCATTTCATTGGGTAAAGTTATAAAATGATTTTGGCATCAAAGAATTCCAAACGAGAAACAGCAATACATTTAAGCGTATCGCATGTGAAAGTCTCAGGGTGAATGTCGAATTTGATTAATCTATTGCTGAATTTTGGTTTCACTCACGTATGATAATTTATTAAATATTCCTCGTTTCTTTAGTCGATTACTTAATGGCGTTATTAAACACACACTTGCCATCAACGCCTTGAAATATTTTTTACTCGCAAAAGCGCATCGCAAGGCCATCTGTCCCCACACGCAGCGTCGTGCGATCCCGCGGGGGCGCAGCGTGCGGAAGCGGCGGCGGCGTCGCGGGCGGCGACGGAGAGAAAGCGGGGCTCGTGACTGGGCGCAGCACCGCGTGGGTACAGCGCCGCACACGAAGATTGCATCAAAACATGGGCGGGCGCGGTGACCCGAGGCGCGATCCGGCGAGCGGCCGGCGGCGGCGGCGGCGGCGCCGGCCGACAGGAGGCGCGCGCGACCGTGAAATAAAGTCCGATTAATGGGATATAAATTATTCACGAGTTTTAAATAAATGGACAATTAACGGGGGCGGGGCAGCGCGGGCCGGGGGCGGAGGGAGGGGGGCGACACGCGCTGCACGATGGATCGCTGCGGCAGCTGTCACTGCACTCGCGGAGTGCACGCGTGCCGGCTGCTGCCGCGCGGTGCGCTTCGGCTCTGAAGGTGCATTCGCCAGCCGCCTCGCTGATTGCTCGGGGCAGTCTTCAAGTGTGACCTTAAAGGGAGAAAAAAGCAAACAAAACTTACGCTGCGGGAGAGACAGAAGACTGTGAATATAAAAGAGTATGCCGAGCAGCCAAATGGTTCGTGCACAATTCAGAAGCCAAATGGATGATGTACCAACGTGTAATTCAAGAGGCAGACGGACAACAAAGGTATACAGAACAACATTTATGATGCCGATGATAAAATTTATTTGATCTGTTTGACACGTTTGAACACGTTTCACCTTGTCTGATCAAAATGTACTTTTGGACTCAGATATCGGTGCGTCATTTAAGCAAGTTCTAAAATTGAGTGACGCATAATTGAGGAGATAACGAATGCAACTTTCTTTTGAAAGAAGTGTCATTTCGGACAGGCTCGGGATCAAAATATTTGGCGATCTCCTCAGCTGCGATATTGCCCGGCCGCACGACTGTTGCTCGATCGCTTTTGTTCTGAAGGTGCCACCAACTTTAATTGATCGAACACAATCGGCGAATTTCCGCATTTTTGAAGTGCCCTTCGGAGAGGTTGTACAACGCACTCCTTTGTGGGAATGCGACCCGAAAGGGAGCGCTGGATTTCATACTCCGTCGGAAAGTCGTGCGTGCCCTTGACTTGTGCCCCCATTCGCCAGGCAATCTTATCGAGTATCCTGTGACGTGTGCCCACTATCTTATCAAAGCTACCTGGAAGACGTTCTGAGTGTCACAATTACCTCTTGCCTGCGAACGGATAAAAGGAACGGTTATTCATATTCGTAGGATATGGAAAATGAAAAATCAGCTAGGTGTAATGTTTCTGCAATTTATTTAGCTACCTTATGACTGTACTTAAATATTTAAGGAATAGTGCCACTTGACTAAAAACAGTTTATTTACATGGATTACATAAAAACAATTTCATTTATTTAAAAAACGTTTTCCTTAAAACGATGTTTTGACAAAAGTTGTTTGTCATCTTCAGGTATTATTGGAGTAAAAATATAGGAAGAAATTTACAAAACGTTTTGACAATACTATCTAAAAATATGAAGTGCATAATACAAGATAAGTACACACTACAAATAGATCTGGCCTACCTGTTATCTCATGCAATTGTATAATCAACTGGAACTATTTCTTAAAAATGAATGACTACAGACAGTACATACAAATATAATTTAATAAAAAACTAACAGTGCGAGAATTTATATGTTGGTAGCATCACTGGTTCTCTTGTTTTACACTAGCATCTGAACCGCTTTTGAGCGGCGTGAAGCTACTACAGACTACCTCTTCAATCAGTTTTCAAAGTATGTTTATCGTTTCTTTTAAAATCAACTCTTAAAGTTGTTTTGAAGTCGATTCCTTACCTATTACGTTTCTTTTTCGAGGAATTTTGGGTATCATTCTCGAATATCATAGCAATATATTGATTTCGCAATGATATTACTTATCGTAATTATATACGTCGTAACATAAATAATTGTTAACACAAATAATAACACAGATTGTTTTCAAGAATTCTGTTCAGATTGTCGTAATTTTTTCGAATGAATATAATGTGAACGTACTTTTTGAGACAATGCTCATGAATAAGAATAAAGTTTGCCCTAAATATGTGCAGTTATCTTTGTACTACGTTCCTGTTTCTGTTAAAGGCATTTGCTAGAATCAGCTATCATATTGAAAATCATATTGATAAACGAACCCCATCTACGATGTTCAGAGTGTGGCAGTTAAGGTAGTAATGGAAGCGATGTATCATCCAATTATCAAGCAAGCATCAAGCACCTTTTAATTGATTCGTGTAACTAACAGTATAAAAGCACATGTAAAATGAAGGAAGAATATCTAATCTAAATCAATGTTTAAGTAAATGTTTGCAATTTTCGGAAAATTCTGAGAGCTCAGCAAAATGAGACCGGGACCATTTTGTTAAACACCCTCTGCTCTGTCCAAAGAAAAAAAAATTGGAATCGGAAAAGAATTTTTACTTTTTTCTTCCTCGTAAATGTACGTTTATTAATTTCTTTCTATGACTTTTTCCATCCGACAGCCGGTTACACTTTATGTACCGATGGGACACGTATTCCATCATACGCTAGACCCCAAGACACTTGCGGACTCTAATATGGAGTCTGCAGAACGTGAGGCCCTCCGCAACACATACATGAGAGAGAAGGGACAAACAACGGCCGTATGCCACTGGGGACCAAATAATTCCTTCACCTTTTCTCGCGAAATTTACTTTCTAATTCTACATGTAAATTGGGGACCAAACCAACCCAGGTAAGGAAAAGGACTCATTGGGGGGGGGGGGGGTAAGCGGCGCCGCCGCGCTGTTATTCAGCTTTTCCTTGTGCCTTATTGAAAATCTTCCAGACTCGCTCCTGTATCAAAATGAAAAGCAAAGGAAGCACTGAATTTCCCCTTCAGCGTGATAGAATGTTAACTGAGGAAAAGGAAGAATGAAAAAATGGCAAAATAAGCAGAATTTTCTTTGAAAAATACGCTGCACATCTACGCAAGCGAATGATTCAAACGAATAAACACCAAATTTAAGCAAACCATATTAAGAAAGAAATATGCCATTCCTAAGTCTGGAATTGGGAAGGGAGTTGTGTTTTAAAAAATAGTGAGGTTAAAACAGCACGTACGTTTTCGCCCTTATTTTTACGCAAAATTACTCAAAAAGTACTCAAATTCTCGAAAAGTTATACACGACCTTATTTCAAAATCTATCTTTAATATTTTAGTTGTAGGAAGATGAAAAAAATTTGAACTTTTGCAATTTTCGAAAAATCAGGGTTTTTAACGAACATGAGACCTATACCATTCTATTAAGAGTTCTTCGCTCTATTCAACAACAAAATTTCTAGTCGCTATCATTATTCACAGACGGATAGACAGGTGAACAGACGGACGGACAGACAGACGTTTTGCCGTCATTCGATTTTTCGGTATCAAGAACCCACAAAACCTGGATTGTGGCTACACCATGACCCTATTACAAGAGTTTTTCTACCGAAAATTCGCAGTTTTTTGCACAGCATTACATAACTTTCTCTCTACTCCATTGAAGCAGATGATGTGGTACTTTGACTCTTCAAAGCGAAAAATGGGGCCTCAGAAATAGAAGCTTTCCGGATATGGAGAGAGCGGAACCCGGTTGTGAGATCGACTCTAGATCAAAAGAAGCTTGCTAGTCAAAGACCCTACTTATTCATCAGTAGAAAATTCACAGCAGAACCATTTACTGACATTCAGGAAAATGCGGAGTATATTCTTCAATCAAACTATTCACATGACGAACTTTAGAATCATCGAATATCCTTGAAAACGAATGTCCTTTTGAAGTTTCATTTATTCCCAATGAAACGTACTTCAGTGATGAAAATTCGTCTGGTTATGAATCATTGCCTGTCGGCGTACTTGTGCGTTGGCGGGGAATGAAGATAAAAGCGAAAATCTTAGATGCGTAGAGATCTGTTATTACTGAAATCGATCACATCGTGTAATGAACGGTATATCTAGTACCTCAGAAAATTTGGGGGCCAGCCAAGAACATCGGCGGTCGGCAGTCAAACAGAGTAAACAGCTCCGTACCCCCTTGGCGAAAAGAATTACGAAAGGGATATCTGACACTGGGCGTGAAATATCACTCTGAACCGAGGAATCTTATAAATGAACGCATACCTCTCAAGTTAAAAGAAAAATACTCCACGTTGGACAAAATACCAAATTCAAAATGACACAACAATCCTAGTGGTAGCTGAGAAGCTTAAAAAGAGAAAGTCTAAGCATGGGCTAAATGCATTAGACATAACAAACGTATACGTGTAAAGAATCGGTTGTTTGAAAGAGACACGAAGAGATTCTATTGCAATCCAACTCAAAAACCAAAAGGTAATGCTGCCTTTCCTTAGAAAAATCACGTCGAAACATTTTGGCAGGAATCTGGGAAGAAAGCAGATCCTACAACAAAGACGCATCTTGATTTCAATCCAAAGTTGATGCTGCCCATAATACGGGGAGCAGTGGAACATGTTCACGAATTCTCGAAAAGGACATCTTCTAAGCAATTAAAAACATGAGAAACTGGAAATCCCGCGGAATTGATAAGATCCAGAACTTTTGGATTAAGAAATGAACAGCATCTAGCAAAGGCTGTTAATAAAATTTTAGAAAACCCAAAGCAACTCTCAGAATGGCTCACACGCGACATCAGTTATTTGCTGCCCGAAGCGGGAGACATTCTTTGGCGAAGAAAAAGTTATAACTGCAGTAATAGCTAACATGTACAGACATCTAGAAAAGAATAATATGTTTTCAGTTGAACAGAAAGGTTCCTGTGGCTCCAAGAAAATCTTGCTACTAAATAAAGTCATTTCGAATGATGTTAGGAAACGAAAACGTAATTTGAGCATGGCTTGTATTGGCTACCAGAAGGCTTTTGACAGTATGCCACACGATTGAATATTGAAGATTCTGGAGATCTATCGATTTCACCCTAGACTTTTGAGTTTTGCAAGACTAGTATGAAGGCGTGGAGTACCGGATTACTAATACACAGTGAAAAGGAAGTAGTAGAAAGAAGTATTCAGAGTAACAGGGGAATTTTCCAAGGAGATTCGCTATCCCCTCTGTTGTTTTGCATTAGTTTGATACTACTATCTAGACCGTTGTCGTACACTGACTTTGGTTACAATCTCCATGGTACTAAACGACCAGTACCACACTTGTTTTACGTGGGCGATCTTAACGTGTTTGCTACGAATGAAGTCATTCTGTCTCACATGCCATCCGTCATCACTGATTTTAGCAATCCCATCTGTAAGAAGTTTGGTCTTGATAAAAGTGCAAAAATCAATTTAAAGATAGGCAAACTGAAGTCAGAGAACACTGAAGTTGATGTGCATACTGCAATTCAAGATTTTGAGCCAGGTAAAACTTACAAATACCTGGGCACTGAAGAATATGAGAATATCTCGTACGACACAATAAAACAGAGAATTCGAGGCAGTATTAGAGAAGAATGGGACTTGTCGTGCTGTCTGCTCTGAACTCCTGGAATAAAATATCTGCAGTAGGCAGTTTAGAGGTGCCAGTAGCCGAATACAGTTTCGAGCTAGAGGACTGAATTGGGTAAGAAAATCGAATTATGGATAGATTGATTGATTAGTGATTCCGGGCGCTTCAACGGCTAAGGTCATTAGTCCCGTAAGTGTGGTGCATACTTCTTCTCGTGACGTGATCTTTCTCCCGCTAGTTGGTAAGATCCCGCGCCGAATTACTGTCGTATATAGGGGTTTTCTACAACTAGGTATCTCCCACCAGCATGGCACCACACCAGCACGGACAAACTCTAAGTTCGTGACCGGTCTCCCGGCATTTATGGTAATGTAGTGCATGTTAGTGTAATTTAGCAACTGGTTTCATCCACTTTTTCGTTTGTAAGATTAGAATAAAATACACCAATAAAGGTGGCATAGGTCCAATTTTCACGATAAAATCTGAATTTTCGATAATTGCAAAATTTTGATTTTTTTCGGCGTCTTATTACAACTATAAAATTGAAGACAGATTTTTCCTATACATAAAATTTATTCTCGAAAATGAATTCTTTCATTAAGATCATGTACATTTTTTTAAAAAATTTTAGTAGTTTTCGCACAATAGTTTAGTGCAATATGTGCAATTTAAAAAAATCACAAAAATAAGATTTTCTCAAAAACCAAATTTATTCTTTAAACTTTTGGTAGGAATAAGGCCTAATGTACTGTATGAGATAACATAAACGCCATATTGCTATATTGTTTTGTTTTAAAAAAATTACAAAAACAATTATTTGGACTGGTGTCTAACGTCATCAATATTTAAATTAGCGGTGCTTTGTTAGCATTATTATGTTTATCAGTATACGGGCTTTAAGTGGCATATACATTTTCTCTAAAACTCAACCGTTTTCTGTGAAAACTAATTCGAAATTCTGCATTTTCACAAAAGCTCAAACGCCATTTTCTCATAAATGGCTCTAGATTTCTTCCTTAAACTTCCAACTGATAGTGATAAATGCACTCTTTAATATGACGTAAAGTTTATTTTGGGGTATTTTGGGGTTTTTCAAAAACTACACAAATGTAATTTTCTGAAATATCTCTCACATCGTAAATACGCACATTTCCAGCAATTTGTAAACACTATTGTATTTGTGAGTTTACATTCTTCAAATGACTTCTATTAAAATTTTTCGAAAACTCAAAAATTTTGTGTGGAAAAGAGATTCAAATGTAGAATTTAGAGTAGCGCTTAAAAAAATTTTTCTTAAAATTAGCTCAAACGTTTTCAAAGAAAATTGCCATTTAGAATGAGATTTTACTGTTCTTTAATATTCTGAAAATAATATTTCTTTTCTACTATTAGGATACCGAAACGTTAAGATAAAAAAAAAAATGTTCTTTCGGCGGCGATAGACGGCAGCTGGCAAGAATATGTGGCAAGTCCGAATAGCTAGCCGAGACCAAAGGAAGTAGAAAAGGAATGCGGGGAAGTCTGTGCCATTCTGTAGCACCACTTTTTTTTCTCAATTTAGCAACTAGATTTATTCACGTTTTCGTTATCACGGCCCAGCAACGAATTTTTTTCTGCCGAAAATCCGCCCTAATTTCGCGCAGCATTACATAACTTTCCCTACACTACGTATATTACTCCGTATATTGATGTCAATGAAAAAATCGCTAAAATCATCAATGTTTAAAATATAGATGTTTTAAATATGATAAAACAGATGGTACTTTCCCGTCCTGTTTCCACTTTAATAGTAGTTCTTAAATGAGTTATATTTTATTGATTAGTCACGTATAAATAATATGTTAAAATAATGTTTATCGAATATCGAAACATAGTAAATATTTTGTTAAAATTATAATAAATCGGACATCTTGAACAAACCATCAGAAAAAAACAGAGGAGTCTCTCCCTCAACCCCTCTCCAAAATGTACGCATAAAGGGAATAAATATGCAAAATAAATCCCATAACCTGGCAACATTAAAGAAACTTTGCGAATAGTAAACGGTTTCGTATCGCCTGCGCATCGACAACAATTCATGACAATGGCTGTTGGTTTGGAGCAATTCACAAAAAATTAGTCATTGAAAATTTTATTTACATCTTGAACTTTTTTTGAAAACGTCGATGTTTCTGAAAAAACATATCTTTGTGAAGAAAACATCGAACACAAAATATCGATACTAATATATCGATCTTTCGAGTCAAAAATATCTATATTTTAAAAACATCGAACACAAAATATCGATACTAGTATATTGATCTTTCGAGTAAAAATATCGATGTTTTAAAAACATCGCTGTTTTTTTGCCATCCCTACTCGGCGGGCGAGCGGGTGGGCAAGGCGCGCCGAATCGCGGCTGCGTTCTGGAATCCGCCTCCGCGCGGAGGCGTTCCCCGGAGCGTCCGCCGCACCCGCGCCGCGCCGCGCCGCGCCGGGCGCTCCGTGCCGCAAGCCACGCTACTGTGGAGTCAGCAGCGGGCGGTGACGCCACGCGCCCGCTCTCTCTGGTTTCGTAAGCCGCGCCGCGGGCGTGGGGAGCCGCGCCGCTCGCTCGCTCGCCTGCTTGCCTGCCTGGCTAGTTGGCTGTCCTGCGCGCGCGCGCGCCTGCCTGCCTGCCTGCCTGTCGTCCTCCCTGCCTGCTTCTCCCTGTCCGCTCCGCGCAGCCGCCCCCGCGCCGCCCTCCTGACTGCGCGCGCGCCCGTTCGCCGCCTGCCAACGCGCAGCCGATGCGGAGCGGAGCGCTGGGCCGCACAGTGCGTGGAATTATGCCACGGAAGGGCCGTCCACGTAGTTTGTGTGTGGTCTTTGGAAATTCTATGTCCCATATAGTCTAGCGTCACCGGTAACCATAATAAATTTCATGTCATATATTTTACCATCTAGATAACTTGCTAGTTAACCGTATCCTAAATATATATTTACGTAAGTTCCTAGCCAATATTTTGACATACTTTACGAACTACTTTTCTGCTTACAGCAAAATACGTGTTCGCGATAGAAAAGAGCCAATGTCTTTTTTTACAAAATATCATTGATAACGTTTCACGTTGGAAATATTATTGAACAAATTCGTTTCCCTCTTGAATAAAAAGGTGAAATTTATATTATAAGTGGATTGCTATTTTCAATTATACATTTTTATTCAGTTTAACTAGCATAAACATTTACAATTGAGGAAAAATGATTTTTTTTGTGAAAATTCATTAACATTTATTTTCCTTTCAACATTTATAATTCTAACTGTTCACATACGTGCTTACATACATTACAATCAACAACTTACTACAAATGAGTAGTTATTCTATTAGTATAAATTTGTTTACAAAGGTGATAAAAAGAAAACAAGTGCAACGTCTTGTGTTCAGACATATTTTGTATCTTTTTGCGAGTATTAATGCTTATTCGACCTATTTCACTAAATTCTTGAAAGCAAAGGAACAAGTGTGTTCGGACAATCTATTGGTGAATCCGTGCTCCCTTGGTTGGACTCGCCGGCCACTGTGCGAGGCCGTCCGACGCATTCCTGGGCAGGCAAGCCCGCAGGGGCAGAGCCGCAACCCGCAGCGCAGCGGCGACGAGCGCGCGGCCTAGGCGGCGTCGGGCAGGCGCTCGGTTGGCTCCATGGCCTCCCTGCTCGGCGTCACGTGCGCAGTCACCGCAGCCACCGCAGCCGCGAAAGGCAGCCACACGCGCGCTCCGGGGGCGATAACGGACGAGAGCCGCACTACGTAGTGCGTCGCGTCGGATTTGCCCGGCGCGTGCCATCGCGCTCTTGAGGCGAGCGCGGTGCATTTAACTCCGCTCCATTAGCCGGAAGTTCACGAGTCATCTGCCGTAATGCATGAACGCAATATGGACTCATTCCTATTAAAAGTCCTGGGGGACGCTTTGTTAATGGGAAATGTAATCGACAAATATGGGCAACAAAAATTGCTTATCTCAACCCCAAAATAGAAGAAAATTAAAAAAAGAAAAAGATAACCCACAAGTCAAGTTATTATAACATTCTTCATTTCATTCTTTTCATTATCACATGATATTGATTGCATAGGCGTGCGCAAAGGGGCACGGCAGAGGGACTGTGGCCCTTGAACATTTTCAAAAGGGCTTTAGAGCTGTTTATGGTAAAACATTTTATTTCCTTAACTATTCTCAATCCCTGATTTCCCAGCTTTTAACATTGCAATTAAAGATTTTTTAAATTATAGGTAATTTAGTTTGCTTTAAAAATGGCTGGGATCATTAGCGGCCAGTATTGTTTTATTCAACGGTAACATTTTAAAAATTATAATTATCCCAAGATAATTAATTAGAATATCTTTTACAATAATTTGAAGTAATTCGTTAAACTCAATAAATTAAGGAATTTGTTAAAAGACACTAGAGTGTTCTCCAAGTCTGTCAACCTGTAAATAGTTCAACATTGAAAACACTTACAATTTTATTAATAGTAATTAATCAAGTTAAACATAATTCTTCTTGTATACATTTTATTTATTTACTAGTAAATATAAGAAAGTTAAATGAAAAAGGAGGAACTACGCCTCTTTTTGTTTTAGGCTGCACACACGTATGGTTGATTGCTTACGACATATGACTCAAAGGATTAACGAAATAAATTTATTGTTTTCAATAATAATGTTTCAAGACTGCAAAATGCATTGAATTATAATAAAATGTAATAGTTACTCTTAAATATATAATATTTGAAATATTGATTATCGAATCCAGCAAGTCAAAAAACGTTCAATTCGTCAGACATCGATTCCAACAAGACAAAAAATAATGTTTGTGTTGCTCAAATCGAGGATAAAAACCTGTAATGGATCGAGTAACTTGGGTTTGCGATTCCTTGCATCGGCCCAATTTTCGCCCAGGAAACATTTGTCTGCGAGAAGACGAAGACGGTACAGGAAGTCCACGAAATCATTCTTGGGCCATGCTGGAAGCTTTTCGCTTGCTTTTCGTTCTTTGCGTCAGATCTGTAAAGTCCTTGGGTGCGTCAGATGGCCTTCACGGACTAAGAGGCCTTCGCTTGCGGCAGAGGTCCTTCACAGCTTTCTCTGCGGCTCAGACTCGACTCGTAGAATTTCCACTGAAGCTGCCGTGCATTTCTCACAATATTTTATTTGAAAGTTTTGTAATAATCGAATAAATAATTATTTTGTCCTAAATTGATGAAGTACTTTTATAAAATACGGGATTTCGCGGTTCCAAATAAATTTAATCGAACTCAAGACGCACGAATATAACTTTAATGTAAAAAAATATAGGTAATATATCATTATATTTAGATTCAATTTTGGATAACATTTTTCCAATTTCCACAGTTTGGCAATAACTACAGAATATCAGGGAAACTGATAGTACCTGGAATCAGTTGGTAGGTACTAATGTTGTCAGTGTATTACCATTCTACGAGATGGAGAAATCTGGTAATTTATTCCTTTCTTCTCAATAACTACAATCACATTAAAATATATATTTCAAATTAAATAATATTAATTTCATGAGCTTAAAACTTGAATATTAGACATTTTGATATTTCATAGTTACAACTTCAGAAATCGTAAAAAATGTACATTAAACAAGGATGAATAAAATATTTGCAAATAAAATGGGAGCCTTGGACATAATTGCCAATTCCCTCGGGAGGACGGCCGTTGTTGAAGAAAGCGAGGCGGCGGGGCCCTGGGCCGGTGCTTTCCCCGCGCGCGCGCGCGCGTCCGCCGGGAAGGAGGTCTTGCGGCGCACGCGAAGCGGCGCGTGCGAGTGGGCGCGGGTGCGGACGCGTCCGCGGAGGCCCCACTTCGCGCGCCCTCGCCGCTGCGGTCCCGTTGGACGGCGCGCCGCTACCGCAACCTCCACCGGCGCCGCCGCCGCCGCCGCCGCCGCCGCGCGCGGCGCGCTCCGCGGCCTCGCAGAATACTGCGCACCGGCGCTACGATGGAAAATTTTACCAAAACATCCGTTCATTGATACTTCGAGACATCACCACAAAATGTTCGATGTCCGTGAAAACATCGACAAAAACGTCGATGTTTAAAATATCGATGTTTTAAATATGATGAAATAGATGGCATTTTCCTATCCTGTTTCCATTTCTAAATATAGCACTTAAATAAGTTATTTTTTTGTTACTTAAGGTCGCATCTACATCTAGGTCATTAGCGACCACTTTTGGATTTAACGTTATACAACCTGTGAAGATGACATGGTATGGTGATGATAGGGGGTGAAATGACGAACACAACAAATACAACCATGCCCGAGGTGGGACTCGAACCCGCGAACCGCCGATCCGAGATCGCTACATCACTACTGCTTTAGCGATCTCGGTCACCGGATCGGCAGGTATACATTGTTTGGTCACGCTCGCAAGAAATATGTCAGTAACAATGCTTGTCGACTCTAAAAAAGGAAAAAAAGAACTTTGTGTTTTACTATTTTTACATTTATTCACTTTCATTCATACATCATCGAAGCAAAATGTCCTGGTTCACAACACTGGAGAAGTGTTGCGCAAAGCAAACGGTTTTGTGCTATACTCACAATCGGTCGGGTCGACAATACTCACAATCGTCAGTGGCTGTTGATTGCAAGCAATGCACGAAAAAATTAGGTACTAGAAATTTTATTTATTTCATGAGAAATTTATTTTGAAAACATTCTGGACAAATATATCAATCTGAAGAAAACATGGGGAGGAAAACGATGATGTTAATATATCAATGTTATGCCATCCCTAACCGACGCACAATATGTTATTTACGAAATGAGTATAGTAAGACATCTTAAAACGATTCGCTATCGGTACATTATCAAATAAGGCCATTAGGCCGAATTTGATTCAATATGGCACTTAACCAAAAAATATTAAATACAAGAACAATAATCCCCAATTAAACCAAATAATGCGAAAAATATACACTTCAATACAAAAAGGGGAAGAATTAGCCGAGTATTCGTCAAATTTCACAATTAGTTCAACTCACCCCTATCCAGAACTAAAACAATTACTACAGGATCAAAACAACTAGTATACGGCCCACACCCTACACTACACTACATATCTCTAAAAGAAATCACACAAATAATCAGAATTCTACCAAATAAAACATCACCAGGTCACGATAAAGTAAATAATATAATACTAAAAATGCTATCCTCACCAGGAATAGTTATATAAATACCATTTACAACTCTTGTCCCAGAATAAGTCACTTTACGTTTATCTGAAAACATGCAGTTATCATTCCAGTTCCTAAACCGAATAAAAACACGGCAAATGTCAGCAGTTACAGGCCAATAAATTGATTACTCTCCCTCTCAAAAATGTTTGAAAAAGTGTCCTAAAAAAAACTGACCAAATAAATAATTTCTACTAATAAAAGAACAATTTGGCTTTATGAAATGTATTTCATCGCAAAAACAACTTCTAAGAATCTCAGAACATTTGTGTTCATCATTTCGAAAGAAATACTATACAATAGCAAGAAATACTCTTTAACAACTCACAAGATTTCGATAGAATCTGGCACCAAGCATTAATAAACAAAATGAAAAAAAGCCGCGCCCCATATTATTTAATGAAAATCATAAAAAAATTAGGAAAAAGAACATTTTCATTGGCTGTTAATAATCACCACTCAACCCCCAAAATAATTAACGTAGTTCTACCCCTGGATCCACCCTTTCACTCACTCTTTTCAGTATATAAGTAGCAGACATTCCGAAGTTGAACCCCATACAAATATTGGTTTTGTGGTGAAATGTCGTTGGCATTTAAAATTAAATTATCACAGGTGATGATGATGATGGAAATAGCGTTAAGATGCACAGTATTATATGACCGCGCCCGAATTTACCTACAATATGGGAGAGCGCAATGTTCACTTTTTTAAGCTAGTGCTCACCTCTCACCATAGAAGTAGTGGGCCTTGCTAAAAACACACGACTACAATTAAAACAAATGATCATTAGGAACAGCAATTTACCATATGACACAACACTCACAATATATAAAACAGTAATTGGATCCCTCCTACTGTATGCATACCCAATATGGCTAAATGCAGCAAACACCAATATTAACAAAATCCAAGTTATTCAAAATTAATTTCTAAGAACAGTTACCAACTCACCATGGTTCATATCTAATACAGAACTCCATAAATATTTCAATCTCCAACCCATAACCCAGCAAATTATATATCTATCCATTAATTTAACCCGATTCAATCTAACCATAATCTCAATCTATTCCACAAGAATCAAAATATAAGTATGCTTTCCAAATATTCCTAAAGAAAGTTTTCGAAATTGACCTTAATTAGAGGTGATCATTTGGTTTCCTCAACCGCAATGCTAATATGTTAATTTTTGGTTTAGTTAATAGGTCAACAAACATATGTAGAGTGAACTGTAAACTGAACTATGTAAATATCATCAAAAGGAAAACAATACATTAAAACACAGGCCTAATTTGATAATCAATCGAGAATAATAAGATGTTACGGTACGAATATCGTACGTTAAATTCACTTGAGAAAATTCAAGTTTTATAATTGATTCATTTATATTTGACTATTCGTCGAGTAATAGGTGACAAATTGATGTTGTTGGTGTCAGTAGGAGGTCATAGAGGATTAGAATACCGGTGTCATTCACGATACTGATGTCGATAATGCCTTCATGTTTCAGAAAATTGCAACACGAAGAAGGGGACATACTATTACAATGAAATTTATACCACAGATTAGTAATATCACAATAGAAATAATGATTACAATTACAGAACTGTACCTGCATTTTGACCTTGAGAATTTAGAATGGTGTGAAACCGCCACGCGCTGCCATCAGTACCTCTCGATGTCGTGGCATGGATTGAAATAGCCTGGATATGCTGCTGGGAAACACACTGCCACGCGATTTCTATGCGTGACCACAAAACAGCGACAATGGCTGCAGGAGGACCAGAATGAACAAGTTGCCGACCGGTCATATCCCAGACATGTTCGATGGGCGACATGTCAGCCGAACGTGAAGGCTAGGGAAGCAGTGATACCAATGGTACATATGCAGTGGTACATATGCACTTACATGCACTGTACCAGGGTTCCTCAAGTAGGCATCTTTCTAGGCGTGCTTCCATCCAACGCTTAGGTGCCGGCAACCGATGTGCTTCGCTGATTGACAAGTCAGCCCAAGAGCAGAGAAGTATTGGAACGTTGGGGTCTAGTTTAATGACTGAAGAAGTGGCACGCGGGCCCCTGCTACGGCAGTTTGACCCGAAACCTTGTATTCGAGTGGCTCTTGACTACACTATCACTCGTGTAGGGAGACCAGAGCTTATCTCGAATGGGGTGGTGCCCCTCTGGGGAGATACCTGGAAAGGGAAAATCCTGCAAATCAAATTGTAGGTCGACGCCGATTCTTTCGTCAGCGGGGAAAAACGGCACCATCTGCCCCGATAATATGCACTACACTGAGTGAAATAAGGGTTGTTGTAGTTAATGCGCCCGGAATCAATTCAACAATCCATTCAATCAAACATTCGTCAATCATTCAATACTCAGTCATCGTAATTAGGATCAGAGGCATTCTTATGCTGTTCAAAACAAATTTGTCCATCTTTGTGGGCTCGATGGATTGTAGACGCCTTTGGTAGCGACTTGTAGCTCTTGACAGCCTCAAATTTCCTACCACGTCTATAATGCGATTTTTCTAACTCTGCCCCTCAAGCCCCTATGGCTGCGATGGAATATCACACAACAATTCGCGTCTTTCTCCGTCGTACCGCAAGAACTCACATGATCGCAAGCACTGCTTGATACAGTCATGATCATGCGATGTCTAGCGGCACGACTGAGAACGTCCCTAAATACCATGACATACTCCATCGTGAAGACGGGCCTTGAGGGGCAAAGTTAGAAAAATCGGTGTATAAGCTCTCTTACCTTGAGGTTCAGACATTCTAGGCTTACTGAAATTCTTTTAACTCACTCTTGTTTGCTCTTGTGATAGGACCAAAACTTGTTTAAACTGGGATACTGTGACATTTCGAAAATTTTCACGAGATACTGAACTACTTCACAATTTTTCACACATTTAATTTTAATATAATTTTATTGGAGAATATCTCATGTAGGTCAAACTAATTTCATTTTACGATTATTGACATTCGAACACGTATCTGAGATCTATTCACACCGATCGCGTCAAATTTAGTTACTGCTGCCTCGATCACGCCGAACAATAGTCTTTTTTCTAATGTAGTCCAATATTTCACGAAGGAAAAAAGTAATCAAACCTATCCTTTGAAATAACCGGGTAAAATATTGTAAATACCACAAAGCAGAAATTAAGCAAAACAACTAGCCAAACCATTCAAGCCCAATCAAAGAATTACTTCAGGATTTTAACACACAAATAGAAGAACATATGAATCAATCCTACATCACTGTACCACATCCCATCAAATTTTTTACACCAACAGAAACTCGCAATATCATTAAAAAGCTAAAACATGAAAAAAAACACCCGGTTATGACATCACCAATGCTGCTGTGCTGTCGTAACAGCCATTTTCAAAGCTGAGCATGTTTCCACAAAAGTGGAAACATGCTACAATACTGTCTTTTAACAAACCTAAAACCAACCCTAATGATCCCGCTAACTATAGACCAATTAGCTTACTCCCTCCATTTGCAAAAATCTTTGAAAGACTATTGCTAAAACTCCTCACTAACTTTCTCAATGCCAGCAACACCATACCCGAAACTCAGTTCAGCATGTTTGGAGTGACAACCAATCAACAACCCATCCACTTCTCAAACTAATTGAACATATAGCAAATAGCTTTCACACCAAAAAGCACACAATAGCCGCCTTCCTTGTCATTACCGAAGCTTTTGATACCATGTGCCGCAAGGGAATTCATTTCAAAATTCAGCAACTAGGTACTCCCGATTTTTTTCCAAAAATCATCTCTGGTTACTTAATTAACAGAACTTTCCAAGTCAAAATCAACCAAGTCTATTCAAATACAAATAATATATATGCAGGCATTCCCTAAGTCTCAGTTCTTGCTCCCAAACTTTTCAATATCTACACTGCAGAATATCCTACAATGCCATATTGTATCATACCTCTATTTGCTGATGATACAGTTATCAATATATCCTATGAAAACATACTTATAGCATATGACCACCTCCAATCATTTCTTCATATTCTTAATATCTGGCAAAAAAATTAATCCAACAAAATCATAAACAAAGATTTTTACTCTCAGAAAGTCAAAAACTCCACCTCTATTAACTCCGAATTACACGCAACTACCCTGGCCTATCAACACCAGCCCTGCCAAATACCTAGGAATATTAAAAGACAGAAGACTGACTTGAAAAGTTCACATCAAATCCAACTTTCACAAAGCAACTACAAAAGCCATTAAACTGTACTCACTCGTAAATCCGACATCTACATTAAAACTTGAAACCAAACTACTACTATATAAATGTACGAGTATCATAAGACAAACAGTAACTTATGCATGCCCCGCCTGGTTAAACACTGCACCTAGCAAATACTCGCACAATCCAAGTCTTTCAAAACAAAGGTCTTCGCAGACTTGTTAACGCACCCTGGTTTATCCCAAACAGTCAAATACACCGTGAACTTTAAATATCTTCTATTGCAGGTTATACTTAATAAATCTTACCTCTAAAATTTAATTCTCTTCTTCCATCCCCAAGCGCTGCTTTCCTTCACCTCGGCCAAGAAGCCTAATTTCCAAAGAGAATAAAATCTCGTTTTCCCAAAGATATTTTAAAACCCCCTTGATTCAAATCTTCCCAGATGTCACCTCAACAGTGTGGACAACTTTAACACTTTCGAAACTTCAATAATTTCCTACACAAATAAATTTCCTTTCCTCGCCTCGCTATGAAACAAATCAAATGTTTTTGGATTTTAATATCCGATTAAGACACTCAATCAACTTAGAAAATTTCCCATGAATTATTAGGCATATATTCACAACTCTATAGGACCATCAGGTCGAGCAGATAGAAATTAATTTTAAAAACATCTATCTCATGAATTTGATATTGAATCGGTGAACTCGGACTATTTTCTGTCGAGTTGCACAACTAAAAACCTATTGTTTGTATTTTTTTCTCACTCATGGCAATGGATTATTAGAGATCAGTACTTGTCAAATTATTTCTGCAATGACACTTCAATATTCATCTTGAAATAGGTTTTGTATTATTCTATTCGATATTTTTCATGTTTCTCTTGATTTCGTTTCAGTAAAAGTTAATTCTAATTTAATTAAGATGAGAACTAAGGGTGCTACATCACATACTTTCTCACATTGCTTCTACATTTGCAATTTTCGAAAATTTACAGAGTTCAACGAAAATGAGACCTCAGCTTTTGTTTTGAGCGTTCCTTGAACTATCCGTGGCAAAAAATTAAAAAATTTGAAACATTTTTTGAGAAAATGTTTCTTTTTATAAATTGCATTAATTCAAGCACCAATTACGCAGAAACTACTCGTTTTTTCAAAAAATGGTACATGATCTTTTCTTAAAGAGCTTTTTTTTTGAATATACAGTCGGCTCTATCTTCAATTTTGTAGATTTGAAATGTTCCAATTTTTGCAATTTTCGCAAAGACTGGGACTTTCCCGAAAATTAGACTAGCGCCACTGTTTTCACCGACCTTTGATACATACGAAGAGAACATTTCAAGAAAAAGTTGGAGCCGTTTTTGAGAAGAAAATGATTTAAACATTTAAAAACTGCCTGCATTTCAGGTAAAATTACGCGAAATCTACTCATATTTTCGAAAATTTTACATCACCTTTTGAAGATCTGTCATTATAAAACAGATTTCATTCGAGCAAAAATATCTACCTTTCATACTGTATTTGTAGGAGGACGGAAAAAGATTGCACTTCTACAATTTTCGAAAATTCAAGGTTTTTAACAAAAATTCGCCTTTTTCCGATGCACAAATACAACACTTTTTCTCTTTACAAAGTAAGGGCGAGAAACCAAAAAATATTAGGAATGGTAGTATACAGTTGAAGGTAATGAAGCTAACGAAGCTCCAGTCTATTTCATCTAGAGAGACCGAACTATTAAATTTGCACTTTCATGGCTATTGATTCCACAGTCCAAACTACTGCGTACACAACTGTTTTAAGCTCATTTTAAAGGTCTCCATATCAAATATCAACTTTTCCATTATTACTGTGGCCAGCTTTACACTTCCGCAATCACCGCTCATCGATCACCCATCACTGTCACATTCCCAACAACAGAACTGCCTCATGGGCGTTTTTACTACCTATAAAGTCGCAATCCCATCTTTTTAGGCTTCCTGCCCATAGGGACCTCACAATTCGCAAGGTTTTCATGGTTGTCTCTATTTGATACTTTTTTCTCATTCACGTGGCAATTACGACACAACTTTACTTTCTATCCATCATTTTTTTCCTTGGTATTTCATTCCCTTTCAAATCTTCTTTGCTTCTTGACAATATTTGGCTTAAGTTATTGTCCTGGTCATTCGTCTCCATCTCTCATCTGAAGAATTAGTTTGAGTTGTATTATTATTTTATTTATACTTCGTTTGCTTATTAGAGAATTACTTCTTTCTTAATTTCGATGTGATATCTCTTTTCAAGATATGCCAAAATAGAGAAATCATAGGAAAGGAATCTACCAAACCATCAGATGTCCATTAGAATTAAAATAGCAGGTAGTCGATATACGTAAAAAAAATGAAACTGCGTTATTTTAGAAAATTGAACGTGTCCAGTTGAGTCTCATAAATACATTATTTTAAAAACGTGAAATGGAAATTGCGTTTTATTAATTAAATAAGTTTTGAGAATGTGTGAAGATTCCCAAGGAAAGAACTAGAACGTTGCAGTCGGTTCCTGTTCCGTTTTGGGGCACCGAAGCTTCATGGATAGAAGATAAACCGAGCACCAAACGTCTCGTTACTTCTGATTTCCTTACGTCCGTACCTCAGTGGTTTATAAAATGTCCAAATATAATTAAACCTACAATATTCCTGGAATATTTTTCAGTAAAAGAAAAATAATAAAGAAACTGTAATTCTGCAGGCGCTGAGCAAATTTTGTTTTATAATAGGTTTAGATATGGACTCAAGAAGTTTTCCCCTGCGACCTTAGAATTATTGAAATACCTAATGCTGAAAGATTTTCCAGAATGTCTTAAACTTTTTTAAAGTATTTTTTTATTTTTACTTATATGGTTCAGTTTTTATTTTCTACTTTAGAATTGTAGATTTAAGGTCACAAATAACTACAACGAATAAACTTAATTCTAGCACAAGCGATTGAGGAAATTTGTTTGGTTGCCTCTACTTTTAATCCATTTCGGAAAACATTTTTAAGAAGATATGGAATAGGTATTTGTTTTGAATTATTGTATTAAGGGTTGGATTTTTGCACAGCATGTCTTCGGATATGACTGGAGTTGGCATAAGTCATGACTGCAATCATTTCAAAACGGGTGTTCGTAATGCAAATGAGACGCTGAGGCAGCGCTGAGGCCCCGTCGATGCGCCCGGGCGCCTCGTCGCGTCGAGGTGCGTGGCGCGGCGCGGCGCGGCGCGCGGGGCGGGGCGGGGCGGGGCGCGGTGAGCAGCGGCGCGACGGCGTCCGGCCCTCAGCCTTGGCGCGCCGCGCAGCACAGCGCCGCGCCGCAGAGCGACCGACATTCTTGCGCTGTGGCGTCATCGTCATCCAGTCATTGTCGTCATTACTCGTGGTAGTTGGGGCCACCGCCGCCGCCGCGAGAGTCCGGCTTCTCGTTCCCGTTGGAAAGAAGACGAAGCAGCCGCCTGCAGTTTGTGAAGGAAAGAAAGTTCTTTAAGGATTCTTCTGCAGGATTTCAGTCCCTAGTGAACTGAACGGATATAGTGAAAGGAGCAGGTAAAAACCATGTTTGGTCAAATATGTGAATTATTTATTAGGAAGATTGACTGTCTATATGATATGTATATATCGATGATGCACAAGAGAGATGACTGTCAAAAATGATTTTTTATTTAAATAGATATATTTTTAAAAAAAGTAAATTTTCATAGGTAAAAATTCCATAACATAGTTCACAACACAGCCACTGTCACTTTATCCTCGAACGCGAAATGAACAATTTTGAATGAACTCCTTCCCCTTCAGAATTCTTCAATTTTCATGAGTACTGACAATATCACGTTAGCAAATGTATTGGAAGAACTTTTTTTTATGGTACCGCTTTTCGAAGGTGAGAAACATCTCTTCGTAAAATTTTAAGTTGCATTTTTAAAACAAACAAAGCTTGAGTTTATAGAACTGCAAACTCCATGTAAGGAATCTCTGAAAATGAACTCGCTCACATTTCCTATGCATCACCATCAAGAGAGACGAACATTTTGTAATCCTCATATTCATATGTATACCCATGTCTGTAAGAACTTTCAAAATATTATATACAGTACATTATACTAAAACTCGGAGTGCATTATACTAAAACCATAGCAACCCAAGAATTGTAAATAATCGTCTCCTGTATTATTTCAGTAGTATACCTTTTCGTTGCGGCTCTCACACGCAACCAATCTTTATAAATGAGGTCTCAAAAGAAATGGAATTTCACGGAGACGTGACGAATTGCACTTTGACTTTAAAAACATGAAGGATTTGTTTAAAATAACGCATCTAAATATTCAAGTCAAATGCAACCCGCAACACTTGCCAAAGTTTTCGTAAAATAACTCCTAAACAAAGCATTCTAGGGCCTTGAAAACTAAAATTTTGAAGCCAAAGGTCTCAAAGAAACGCATTTCACACCATAATCTATCAGATGAGACATTTCTCGACATTGAATTAAATTTTCGGTTCCGCGCTTCAATACTCGTACTATCAAGGCCACCTCAATATTTCAGCACTTGCTGCTGGTAGCCATTTTTTGACGACACGCTTAGAAGTCTTAGATTCCTCTATCTTATATTTACGCTTTCTGTATACACCAAAGACGCATACACACGCATTTGTGCAGTCTGACGAGGTTTATTTGCATAATCATCAATTCAAGATTTGCTCTCCAGCAACAACTAGAAGTACTATTGTTGTTGCTTGAAGATTGTTTCTTATGCGTGCAATGAAACCATTCAATTAACGTTTTACCGTTGTCTATAACTGCTGTATACGTAATTGTGGAGGCATGTGTGTGTACAGTGTACAGTGAACAGTATGTGTACAGTGAAGAACGAAGACTGTTTGTGTTTTACTTGTACCAGTATTTTCGTTATCAGTAGTGATTCAATGAAATTTTCAAGTCAGCGGATTCAGACACATAGCTTTCTCAAAAGTAAAAAGCAAATAATTTTTGTGACTATCACGAAAAGCTAAAAGCTAACTGTCAAAGAATATTGAATAATTACTTCAAAGGTTTTCTTTAAGGAAGTGTTGTGAATTGTTCCAAGAAAACTCTCCATGAGACTGAATAAATCTTTATATTGAAAATTTCTTTTAAACATCAATTGCATTGCTTTTTATTTTTATTCAATATTGTGTTAGCACATTGCAAGTTATCTTTATAAATTTTTAAACAAATAAATACGTTTCGTTAACAACTTCCCTCTTAGAATTGAAATAGGAGGATAGGGATGAGTGTGGGGTTAAACATGCGAGAGTTTTCGCACAGGTACGCGGAAGTAGTAGGGGAAAACGTGTGCTATGGCACAACACAAAGAACAAACTTTTTAAATTAGCTAAAGTAAAATAGCTTGAAATAATGAAAAAAATCAAAACGCGCAAGCCTACAATACCTGAATAAATTTAAAATTATGGAAAGAATAGCCCAAGTCACTCGATAACTACCAACGATCGCAGTCCAAACGAACGATTTAAATATTGGCAGTATCTGGAAGTATGTACCCCAGCTGAAAACTCATATTGTAAATAATACATCGTTTGATACTACTACGTATTTAGTACTCAAGGTGTCGGTCAAAATAATGGAAACACCGTTTGAGCAACATTCCCATGTACCGAAGATAAGTCTAAGCCCACTAAATTGTTTTTAATGGTAACAAATGGTATTTAGTACTCAAAAGTGAAAATATTAGTTTGATTATTTTTTGGACCGAAATTGCTTTTCTTGAGGTACGTAACAACGCAGAAAATAATCAAACACTTTTTAATATACAAATAATTTTTCAATTTTCACATCCTAGCAAGCTCTCCAAAGCCCCCACCGTGACTCTCCAAAGCCCCCTCTGTTCCTCATAACTAGGGCCCGGATAATTATGTACTAAAAAATAAGAAAATATGTACATATATATGTACTATAATATTAAAAAATATGTACTAAAAAGTCAGAAATATGTAACAAATTAATTGTCATTATATCAATTCCGTTTTATTAAAATATTTTTATCTAATGTATTTTTCTGTAGACAATACAAATAAAAAATAAATATAATATTGGTAACAATTTTGTTACTTACAGTGATCTCCGTAACAATAACAAACGAATATTTGTTTCAAATTCTCAGAAACGAAACTTCTCCTGTTCTCTCGTAAGAGGGCCTTGTACTGACTAAATGTGCATTCCCTATCGCACGAAGTCACTGGTGCATATTTAAACTTGCACATATCTTCTGGCGTGTAGTCAATATCCAGTGTGACAGAATTGTCTCCACATAGCACAGCACTAATATCACAAATTGTTTCATATCCTGGGTTTTTCTCCAAAACCGAAGTCATCTTTTTCTTTACTAGGTCTCCAGTTAATCCTCGAACAGTTTTTAAAGAATCGACTGCTGATTGGACAATTTGAAGGCTGTCGGAAAGCTCCATGGAAGACGTCTCCAAAGATTTAATTGTAGTGCTTAGAAGTGAAAAATTTGACTTAATGTAGGCAATATCATTTTTCATCTTTTCATTAGCAAACAATTGCTTTGATATATCAATGGATGCAGCAGCTTCAGAATCAAATCGATCAATAACTTGCTTCACAAAATCAAAGTTTTGCGCGTAGTAATTCACAGCATCAATTCAGGTGCCCCATCTCGTTGAAATAGGTTGAGGAGGCAGAGGCACTCCCGGAAGAAACTCTTTAAATTTATCCACTCTTCTGTGAGCCTTCAGGAACACTTTTTTTGTATTGGATATCAGTGCATCAAACAGATCTAATCAGTTCTGCAACGCGATGAAATGCATGCACAAGAAAGGTTAGATGTAATATTTTGGGATACAACACCTGTAGAGGTTCTGCTGCCTTGCACATGTACGGCGCTGCATCAGTTACCAGAAGGAAGACATTACTATGCTTAACTCTATCAGGCCACAGACGTCCCATTGCATCGTTAAACAGTTTTGCAATCGTTTTATGATTGCATTTGGGTAACACTTCAAGTTAATAGAATGGACTTACACTTCTCACCGTTCATTAATCCTATTACAACGTTCCCAATATGACTTCCTTGTACATCCGTTGTTTCGTCAATTGATAACCAGATGGGGCCATCACCAATTTCCAAGCGAATGGAATTTATTGTTTCCACATATAAATCAGGGACATAGTTCTTTCTTATTGTAGATTCGTTTGGAATTGTTTCACGTGCGTATTTTTCTAGAAATTCACGAACTGGATTGCTTAATTTTCAAAAAGATATATCTGCACAAACAATAGCACGACCAAATCAATTGAAAACTGAGGTTTCTGAGGCCCTGGACTATGGCGAGCATGAGATTCTGTCAATAACAACTGTTTTTGAGTTTGAATATTTATTTTCGAAATTCGTTTGATGTCGCGATGTGGCTATACTTTGCAATACTTGAAAGCGCTGAGCACATGCCACACTTTTTTCACATACCTGGCAAAAAAGTACTTTTCCATCTCTAGAAAGATGTTCAAATTCTTCTGTGAAGTGCTTCAGTGTTACACTCAGAGGGGTTTTGTCCTTCGGCATTTTTTATGTGTAGTAAATATAAACTAATTCCACTATGTCACTGTTCAATGTTCTTCAAGGATTACAGAATAAAAACAATGCTGATTCAGATTTAGCCAATTGACTCTTAGATCGTACAAATTCCACTTTCTTTAAGGATGATCTTACCCGAAGCGCTATTGCAGGACTGCTCTGAAAAGATTTTGCCTGTGCCAAATTCTCATACTCGGGGTTTACCCCCCGCTCTACAACGTTTAATCCAATCGCCGTGAATTATTTTCTGTCCTTTTCTTGTCGAAAAGCTACAGTGCCACATCGTGATTTTACATCAGATTTTCTCCCTAAAGAGATAATTTGCAAAGAATGGTGAAGGTTCGGGTATGACAAACAGGGCAAGAAAAATGACAACAGCGCATCCTGAGCTGCATTCGCGCGTATAGTTGCTGGCGAAGGGTATCAAGGTCAAGGGAGAGCTCTGAAAGATGTGAGGTGGGCGCGCGATATCGCCTGCTGGACGTATCATTTTCACACCCCAACTTCCTGAGTGAGCTGTAATCTGTTCTCTGGAATACTCGTGCTGAAAACTAACACAGGAAGCTTTCGATTTCACCGACGCCTTGCCCTTTTGTTTTGCAATACCATCCGTATTTCGACAGGCACATTTTATCGCTATTCAATGGCGCCGTTTAGAGGAGGCTACAGAAAAATGTCACACAACGCAGAATTGTTCGTCTGGGAGAAACCTATAAGATCAATGAAAAATTATACAAAAAAATTGCAGGAAAATGGAAATATTCAGAAATATGTAAAAATATGTAGTTTTGAGTAAAATATGTAAATATATGTACTCTCGGGTAAAATATGTAAATATATGTGCTAAAAAGTCAACGTTTATTGGCACTAACCGATACGAAACGTGAATATATCGTTGATTTGACTTGCTAGAGTTAAATTAATAAAATATGTAACTACATAATTATCCGGGCCCTACTCATAACAAATATCAAGGAAAGTTAAATAATATTGCAAAGAGTAGGGTTGTACTAGCCCGATTCGATATTATCGCACTACTTTACTAGGCCTTCTCAAGAGTAAAAACCTTTTTATTATTTGTGTGACTATCAAAGAAAGCGAAAAGCTAACTCTCAAGGAAGATTGAATGTTTCTTTAAACGTTGTTTTTAAAGAAGTATGAATTGTTCCAAGAACAATTCTCTATAATGCTGAATAAACCTTTATTGAAAATGTGTTTACAACATCACTTGAATTGTTATTTTTGTTTGATATTCTATAAACATATTAGAATTAAGTACAAATGTACATTAGAAGTTACATTTATACATTTTTAAACAAATAAACACGTTTCATTAACAACTTTCCTTCTTAATGGAAAGGATAGGCAAATGGATAGGAAAAGGGTGGAGTTTACCATGCGAGAGTTCTCGCACGGGTACGCTAGCGTACATATATTAGATCAATAAGTGATTGACTCTTGTAATAGCTTACAGATTGCATTTTATAAATGGAACCAACGCATAAACATTGTAAGTAAAAATATACTTCTAATACTTAAATGTTACAGCTGTATAGTACTATATTTTACTATGTCCTAAGTGATATTTAATGTTATTATTATCAGATGATACCCACATCCATAGAAAATACCAAAACATAACCTGCAAATTACAACGCCAAGATGCAACCAACATTGTTTAACTCATGTGAGTTTTTTAAGGTCTTCTTCTTCTTTCCTCCTTTTTACTAATTTTAATGTTTATAATAACTATTAAATGTAATTAGCTTCTATTTTTTATAATTTTATATTTCTCATTGTTTTTATATCTTGTTTTTAATGTGCTCTTGATAAGGTGCATACTGTAATGCACGAAACGTAGAGCTAATGAATAAATAAATTCAATTCGTTCCTGGTCAACTCGACTGGTCCTAGAAGGTCAAACTCACCCCATCCAACCCTAATTATTATTATTATTATTATTATTATTATTATTTATATAACTATTTTTATTCAATGACAATACAATTCACTGCAATTTTGAATAAATATGACGTTCGAAATAGGATATACTTCCAAGAAATGTTTGTATTTCTAATTGACATTTCTTATATTTCTTATTTTAATGTAACTTTTTGCGAAGGTATGTGAACTTTCCAAGAACATTTTTATTAATATTTTCAAAGTAAAATTGTGCTAAAAACATTCAGTTATATAATTTTGTTACATTCATCTCATTGGATTCCAATTATTCTATGGGATTGAGATTGTTTCCGGGCACGTCAAAGGCTGAGGTCATTAGTCCCGTAAGTGTACTGCATGTTTTTGCTAGGGAGATGGCGGTGATCGGACGGCGGCCTACCCTCGGCTAGCGCGTTTTTCTCTCAACCAGGTATCTCCCATCAGCCGGGCAAGCTCGAAGCTCCCGACCGACCACCCGGCGTGTGTGGAGGTGTAGAGCATAGAAGTGTCGCTAGAATTCTCCTCCAGACAGTGACTGAACTCGACCTAGCTATCTGCCTAGTGTCGAAAATCCTGTCACCGTCGAGACTCCAACTCAGGACCTCCCGGTCAGAGGCACTGCAGGAAAATCAGTTGATGCCATGAGCCACATCTCCCGGTATTTTATGAAAAGATTTGAAAATATGAACATACGTACAGATTTTGACGTTTACGTGATTTACCCTTGGACGATCTAAAAATAATGTCATGTTCATTCTGCGAAATTTTGTGTCAAAAATGGACAATTTTTAATTTCTTTTAACTATTTTTTCTTTAGAAAGGCACAAACTTTTTTGATTAAATTTACACCTTAAAAAGCGTATAGGAAGCTTAAGAGAATGGTGCACGTCTCATGCTCGTTGAAATTCTTGATTTTGCGAAATTTAAAAAAAATTAAAACAATTTCAGCATCTTCCTACAGCTACAATATATAGTGAAGAAACCTTTTTTCTTAACGAAATGTGTTTATAAAAAACAATCATCAAATAAGGTCATGTTGCATTTTTTGAAAATATCAATATTTTTTTTCTTTTCTTTAATTTCGCGACAAACATGATAGCCCGCTCCCAATTGACTGAGCTTCGTCTTTGGCGTCTTCCAACAACTACAGTTGTGATTATTCATTTTTTTCTTAATGAAATGTTTATCAAAAATAGATCTTCAAATAAAGTCATGGTTTTGAAAAAAGTGAGTATTTTTTGTGTATTTTGGGGAGAAAAATAATCGCCCGCACCGAATTTACTGCGCTTCGTGAACGTAATTCTGGACTCTTGGATGCTTCGTAAGTTAGAATTTGTATATTATTTCATATTTCTTTGTTCGTTTCTTACATTCGAGCATTTGTTATACATTATCAAATTAATCTTTTAGAAATTATTTAAAACCTATTTGAAATATATGAAATGAACATTGCTATCTTTCAGGGAATATCAGGTTGGAATGCAACAATGACTCGGGATCTAATTTTTGTGAATTACGTCTTATTGTTGGGACATGATTTACCTGGATGAAATCAGTTATAATTGTGTTGATATACTGTAAATTTGTGTTGATATTTGGTCATGCATTTTAGAGATGTATTTAAATACGTAAAGGAGGTGTATTTAAAAAAATATTTAAAATACATCAAATACAGACGAAGAAGAAATAGTTTAAAACGAGGATAGTTCCTTTTCCTTTGTGAATGTACCTCATTGAAACAAAACTAAAAGCTCCTTTCACCTGTTGAATTTAGATTATCTTCATTTTTAAATGATAAATCTAAACCAATAAAAATGCTGGACAAGTATCAGGCAATAAAAAAAGCTTTTATTTGTTATAACACTAGTTTATGTTCATTCACGCCTGTTGAATGGCAGTTTTCCTTTGCAGACTTTATACATTCGTAAACTAGGGGTTTATTATCTCATTATTTGTTTGAAAAATTAGTCGTTTTAAGAGGATATTCCATTTCTTTGTGTCACTTTTGACATGATTTTATTTTGAAAATGCTTATACAAATGACTACAATATTTACATAAATTACTTATAATAATTACAATAGTTATTGTTCAAAAAATTGTATGACTGTCAAATACTAATATATTGTAATTGACAATTACAATACACTGTTGCAATAAAAATATGTAGTACAAAATAGTATATATTTACAGTACTTTTTAGTATTTAGTACGTATTTTAAATACGTATGCATTTAGCACATCAAATCCTAATGTATTTTGTGTATGTACACTGCTGTTTGTGAAAATTGCAATACACAGAAGGAATGTTCGGAATCACTTAAAATTGGTGGATGAGTAGAATAGTGTTCCGCGTTGGCCTAGCAGCACCCTATTTTGTGTGACAGTTCAGGTCAGTGTTACGCCACATGTAGTCGGTGTAGAGTCGTCAAATGACGTGGAAACGTGAAAGTAAGTGCCAGTATGCCTCGTTCGACTCCAGAGGACGCACTATCAACATCTGAATGAGACCGAACAGGGCCAAATGATCGATTTCCTGGGAGCTGCTTTGTCATACCGTGTTATAGCGGCTCGAACGGCGCTGCTACGAAAGTGATATGTGTGTGGAACCAGGGGTAGAGGACGGGCGTATACAACGACGAGCGAGCACAGGACCACACAATGTGCCATCGTGTCCGCATGCCCGTTACCAACAGACCGGCGTCGTCTAAAGTGTCGGCTCGACTTTGGAGCATTGCAACGGGTGTGGTCATGTCTGCGTCGTCGGTTCGACGCCGTCTGCTGAGAGCTGGACTGGTGGCACCCATACCACTGCGTCGGATTCCTTTGTTCAGAAACCAACAACGCTTCAGACAGCAATGGGCTGGTGTGCTGGTATGCTGAGTGGCAAAACCTGGTGTTTTCTACAGCTTCAATTTGTGGTACAGCGATGGTCTCGTACGTGTTTAATCCTACCATGGTGATCACAAAGTGCTGCCTGCATTATTCCGCGCAATAGCGGACAAACGCCAAGTGTGATGTTTTGGGCGCCATTGGCTACAATGTGTGATCTCGCCTCATACGTATTGAGGGCAATTTGAACAGTGACCACTGCATTAGAGAGCTTTTAGAGCCCGAGGTACTGCCCCTCCTGCAAGCAGCTCCATATGCCATATTTCAGTAGGATAATGCCAGACATCTTGTGCAAGATTTCTGCGAAGAACGACGGGTACCACTGCTTCCCTGGCCCGCACGTTCGACTCATATGTCGCCCATCGAACACGTCTGGGATACAATCGGTCGGCAACTTGTTCGTTCTGGGCCTCCTGCAGCCACTGTTGATGCTTTGTGGTCACACATAGAAACCACGTGGTAGTGTGTTCCCCAGCAGCATATCCAGGCTCTGTTTCAATCCATGCCACGACGTCTAGAGGTTCTGACAGCATCGCGTGGCGGCTTCACACCGTACTAAATTCTCAAGGTCAAAGTGCAGGTACAGCTCTGTAATTCTTATCATTTGTATATTGTGATATTCCTAATCTGTGGAATAACTTTCTTTGAAATAGTGTATCTTCTTCTTGGTGTTGCAATTTTCACAAACATCAATGCATTTAAATACGCATTTATAAATTAGTTTAGCGAAATATTTCAATACTAAATTTAAAGTATTTTGCCCAACCCTGGTAATGAGTTTTACAAAAAATGATGACTGAGATGTGTTAATTCGGAGAGAAATTGTGGTATAAATAGTATTACATAACTATTACTAAAGGCGAGAAAGTACGTGCTGTTTTAGCACCACTAGTTTCTTATTATTGAAACAAGAATTTTAATTGCCTCTAATACAGGAGAATACCATTCTACGCTATAATATTAGTGTAAAGAGGGTGAGCTTTTAGCTATCTCTATTTGCAGTGGACAAACCAACACCACTTCGCGACGTGCGTTCTTCTCCGTCCTCTTGAACCCTTCATCTGGTCACCTCGTCTCATGTGGCTCCGCAGGACATCCGGAACAGCGTCGCATTGGCGGCGTCGCCGCTGCAGGGGGGGGGGGAGGTGCGGCGCCGGCGCCACCCGGGGAAGGCGGGGGCGGAGCGAGCCGGGCGCACGGTCACGTGGGGCGAGCGGGCAGGCCGAGCGCGGAGCGGCGCGGCGCGGCGCGGCGCGAGATCTGCTGTCCTTCCGAGGAAGTCCCGTGGCGGGGCTCGGCGCGTGCCGCCTTCATCACCTGTTGCGTGCAAACAGCTGCCGCGGCGGCGGAGGCGGAGACGACGGCGGCGGCGGCGGCGGCGGCGCAGGCAGCAGCAACATCAACGGCGGCGACCACGATGCCCGACCGTTCGTGAGCGGAATGCATTACCATGGCAATGCGGCCGGCGCGAACGCCGCGCGCGCGCCACTCGTCGGCCGAGGGCGGCGCGCGTTCGACGGCGCGGGGACGTCTTCATCGCCGCCGCCTGTCGCCGCGCAGCTCAACGGGTTGCGCCACTGCGCACTGCGAGCTCCGTCCTGCAGCACGTGGTGGAATGGGGGACCAACTGCAAATGAATACATTACTCACAAATATATTCAACCCTACCGAATGGGATTTTATGGAATATAAGTACATAAAAGAATTTGGAGCTTCTTTGTTTAAGGAATTTTCTCTCTTGAGAACGTCGAATAAAGTTACATAAATTAAAATCGACGGAGAAAATTCAACATTTTGAAGTCTATATTGATATTGCATACTGGGCTGCTAGAAGGAGTGGTGCAAACAAAATAGTTCGTCCAGACGTTTCGTTGCAGTAGAGATCTTCAGTCCAGTGCGGGTGATGCAAAGGGCGTAATACTCTCCTGATCTGTTCCTGGCTAACTTATAATGCCGCGAGGCTTTTCAGGACAGAAGTCTTTATATATCTCACAATTGTATGCAATTTTATAAAATCAGAAATATATACACTTTCAGCATTTCTTCTTACATTTTAGGACATTCTTCCACCTTATTTCAGCTAAAAATCACTCTTGTAATAGTATATTTCGGGGTTTTTATTGTTAAAATTTCAAAAACAGAAAATTTTCTCATGTAAGTAGAAATGTCAAATTTGAGACAGAAAGTGATACGAGAGAAACTAGTATTTGCGTTAGCAGCTTCAAACCTTAGGTTGAATAACGTCACGTGCCTTCTTCGGGTCGAATATTAGTTCTGGTTAAGTTTTTTAACTTGCCTCGTGTCAATACATAACAATTAGTTATCATTTTTACAATTGAAATAATTGTCGTCAGAATAAATATTTCTGAATGTTTTTGACTGTTTTCAATAAAATAATTTATATTTCTATAATTACAAGTTACTGCGTGTTGTTTCGTTATTCCGCAATGACATCTTTGTTTGTTCTTCTTAGGCACATCATTCCGTGGTAAAATGAGATGAGGTAGCTTATTTTGTATTAAGAGGGGAAAATGTAATGAAAATACACACACACACACACATCATTAACACCTGGTCGGACGGACGAACGGACAGACAGACGTTTTGACGTCATTCAATTTTTCGGTATCATGGACCCACGAAACAGTGATTCTGGCTACACTACATGTTAGAGGATTTTCTTTCAAAATTAAGAGTTTTTCTGTCGCTGTATAAGAGATTTTCTGCCGAAAATTCTCGAGTTTTTCGCGCAGCATTATATAACTTTCTCTCTATTGCATAAGCGGTAGCGAGAAAGTAAAAAGTAAACAGTGAAATATATTGATGTTTATAATTTTATTTTACACTGAAAAATGGCCGAAACTGAACTCTTTCGAGGTTTGGGCCCTGGGCGGTCGCCTAGTTAGATTACAAATAGCGCCGGTCCTGCAACACTCATCCTCACAGAACGTTTGACTTCAACTCAACTTCTCAACTGTAAGGTCAAAAGTAGGCCGCTCAGTCGTTTGTTCTTAGACATCTCCTAAAGCTTTGGTGTAAAAAATGGTCCGAAAAAATCGGCTAATTTATTCGTCATATCTTGTTAAGTTCAGAAATTATTTAGAATGCAACCCTGCAGAACCAAGACGACGAACAAAAATATACACAATGCAAAACTATAGACAATAAAAATATAGCAATACACAATAAAACTGATTAGTGATGCTTATTAAATTTTATTGCAGATATGTTAAAAGAAGGGAAGTTATTAGTTTCGAACCTATTCTGATATCTGGATCGAATTCAATCATTGAAGGTTAAGAAGGTTAATGCCTTCGGCAGGATTCTTTAATCGGTAATTTCCCCTGTTTTCTGCAATGAAAACCTGATGAATATTGGATCAGTCCACTAACAAACGGGGCGACGGATAGCGCGCACTATTTCTTTCCTCGCCCTTCCTCTCCACTCCTCTTCGCTTATCCACACACGTCCTTACTACTCTACCACGCATATCGACTGGTGCTCCACTGGGAAGATACAAGATGAAAAAAGCACGCCCAAAACCCTCATTGCGAAATCTCTTCCATCGAAATGACCTATGTAGTTGATTGGAACTAATACTCACTAATCAGATACTATGCTTGCAATGCATCCTTACTAGTTTTGTTATATACGAAATCTATTATGCCTATTTAAAGGAAAAACGCTAGAAGGATTCTGCTGACTTCTGGATGAGATCAAGAACCCATATCAACATCATAAATATTCATTCGTTTTAAGTTTTCGACATTATTATTATTATTATTATTATTATTATTATTATTATTATTTTGATTATCATCATCATCATTGATTTTCTTTCTCAGAAGTAACTAGGCATAAGGAATCTGACTTCCGGTGTCATACAACCAATTTCAGCTCTAATGAAAAGGGAATTCATCTTATCCCACTTGAGCTTTCTACGAAGTCTTTCAAACTGTGTGGCAAGTCTGAAGTAAAATTGACTTTTGTCTAACAGTTTGTAATTTTATTGACAGTTGCAAATTTCTCAAAAAACAAAATCTTTTAAAAATTATTCGACATCACTCCTTCCGATGAAACAATCAAGTGTGTATACATGGACTTTTTACAATCTCCAGAACTACTTTAATTTGCATTCCAAGCTCCACATACTCCTCGATTTTCTCTAATTAAGTTTTCCCCAATATTACGAGTCAGAGGAACTGCAATATCAATTATTTTGGCTACCTTATTGATTTTGTCAATGAGGAAGATATCAAGACTCTTGTAACCTACTGTTTTGTTCGTCTTACAGCACATGCTTCTTTATATCTAATACCGGGACTGGACAATGTTTGTAATATGGAGAAGGAGTATCAAGCATCATATGTTTGATAGCAGTTACTTGGTTTATCAAGTTCGCGAGTTGGTTCATTCAAGACGGGGGTTGTCTGGTAATGCCGGACAGCCAGTTATATTATGCTCAATGGATTCGTCATATGTATCGCATTTTTTTCCATTTGTCTACCTCATTTATGTTCATTACATTTTTCGTGGTTCTTGGTTCACAATACCCTGTCTTAGATAGCCATTATTGTGTCTTCAGCCCCTACGTACAAATATCCACTTTCTAGCCAAAGCAAGGTCCCAGCTTTAGCAGTATATTGTTCTTCCAAAAGACTGGGGAACTTTCTGTGCAGGATTTTCTCCTTCCAAGAATGTAGATGATCTGTATTTGGACTTATCATCGTTGTCTTAAAATAAAAATTCGGGGGGTTTTGACCTAAATCAATTTCAATAATCAGCTGCTTAATTTGGTTAGAAGATCTGATCACATTATGCTTTATTTTTCATATTTTCTTGGTTCCTACACCTGTGTATATATGTTCAGTAAGCCTTTTCCTCCGACTTTCCAGGGTAGATAGAGTGTCTGTGGAAGAATTGTGGTCCAGACATCCTCTCTCTGGAGACTGCGAGTGGAACTACACCACGCGGCGGCGTCTCTCGCATCCAAGCTTCCATCTTCTTCTATCTTGCCAATCTTCTTCTTTGATGTGACGATCTCTCATTGTCTGTCGCACGTCATCATACCATGTAAGTCTTGGTCTACCTCTCTTTCTGTGCTTCTGCACCTGCCACCTCCAAGTTTTTAATGGCCGTCTTTCCTCCGGCATTCTTCTAAGATGCCCGTACCATTTTAACCTTCTCCCTTCTGTTGTATCCATTATATCCGAAGTGACACCCATTTGCTGCTTTATATTTCATTTCTAATTCTTTTCATTAACATTAAACTACAGCTCCGTCTCCAAAACTCAATTTCCATAGCCTTTAACTTTTTCTCAGTGTTTGTATCTCCCACACCTCAGCACCATACAGTGATATGCTTTCAACAATTGCTTTATAAATTCTAATTTTCAATATATAGCAATATTTTTATTCCATATTATTGAATTTAATTACAGAATGGCAGATTTCCCTTCACGAATGCGATGTTTTATTTCCTCTTCACTGCCCCCTTGGTCTGTTAAAATTGATACTAAATACTTAAACGTCTGACAACACTTAACAACAGAGCCATCTTCTATTACTAAATCTTTTCCTGTCCCTCCAACCACCATGTACTTGGTCTTTTTGAAATTGATCTTCAAGCCTCTTTTTCATATTCCTCATTTAATTTCCTAAACATATAATGTGCATCGTCTTCATCCTCTGCGAATATTACTTGGTCATCTGCAAAATTTAGTTAATATAACATATCATCATTTAACTTTATTACCATCCTTTCACAGTTTGTCTTCGTATTTTTAGAGCTCCAAGATATATTTCGAACAAGGTTGGTGCAATGCAACACTCCTGTCTTAGTCCTTTACTTATCTTTTCTTTTGATATGTTATTTCCTAACTTGATATAAGCGATTTATTTTCTTCCACCTACCAATTTGGTCCAGAAAGTTCATTAAGTTGGTAAACTAGTGGTGCTACAACAGCACATACTTTCCCGTGCTAATGGAAAAGCTACATAGTATTAAAATCTTGCACTTTCTGCGCTACTAACATCTTAGCCATTATTTGAAAACGTCCAATTCATCCAAGAAGCGAACAACTCAGTTTCCATCGCAGTATTGTCAGAACTACGTGAATTCAACACCTGCATAAAAATATAATACAAAATTTTTGTAAATTTGCATTAGAAAAAGAAGCCTGATACCCCGAACAATATAGAAATGCATTTCATAGGGCCATGATTAGAGAAGAGTATTCTAAAACCATGCAACAAATACTCTACTCACTACAAATGGTACAGTATTTAGCGCAAAACTAAATATTTTATGCAAATATAAACATAAATTTGACAATTATGACTCCTATTCATACAGCTATTTCAAGACACATCGATGACATTTAATTCACAGAAATTCGCGAGCGCGAAACGGAATTTCATTGTCGCATTCCCTGCATTGTCGCTATTCTTAGTGCTATTCATTTTTATTTCAAATATTTCAAAATAAATAATTTCTAAAAGATTAATGTGTAAATGTATAACAAAAGATCGAATGTAAGAAACGAACAAAGAAACAATATACAAAATTGCAAATTATAATTTACGACGCATCCAGCTGTCCGAAAGGCAGTAAATTTATAGCGAGCTATTATTTTTGTCACGAAATTATACAAAAACTACCCGTATTTTCAAAAAATTAAGTATGACCTTATTTGAAGATGTAATGTTTTGATAAATACATTTCACTGAGAAAAACATTGTATTTTCAAAATTATAGTTGTAAGAAAACGACGAAAACGAAGCGCAGTCAATTCCGAGCGGGCTATTATGTTTGTTAGGAAATTATAGAAAAACTACTCATATTTTCAAAAAATTTAACGTACCCTTATTTGAAGATCTGTTTTAGATGAGCATATTTTATTAAGAAATTCAATAGTAACTGCACAATTGTAGTTGTAGAAACAGGCTGAACAGTTTTTAATTTTAAATTTTTTTGCAAAATCAGGCATTTTAACGAAAATGAAACCCGCATCACTCTCTTAAGGTATCTCTTAAGCTGTCACAGGTCTCAATTTAATCAAAAAACGTTGCGCGGTTTTTAAGAAAAAATGGTTTAAAGAAAAGAAAAAAAAATTCTATATTTGGCACAAATTTTCGAAAAAAATACTTATGTTTTTGAAAAATTGAACAAATTAAAATTTTTCAGACCTCTTATTTATTGGGAAAGAATATGCTAGTAATAGTGTTGATGGCTGTTATAATGTTCTTACCCGATACCCGTTGAGTACTTTTGTTATTTTACTGCGGTACTTTCGTGCAAATGTTTTCTTTAGGGTGTAGGTGTGTTCAATCGCGGAGGTCTGTCATATTCCAAGATATTTATACACACCATCCGGTTCCAATTTTATAATACCTTTGAACTTGTGGTTTGGTTTTGCAGTTTCTCGCTTTTCAACATTGAGAATAGAGCATTTGACAACACTAAATGACATATTATCGTCTTTTCTAAAGATCGCCGTGATGTTAATCAATTATCGCAGTTTTTTCATGGTTCCGACATAGCGTTTTCGGTCGTCCATAAAAGGGAGATAAGTGATCATTTAAACATATTTTATTGTTAATATTATTATCATCATCATATTTATTTATTATTTCCTTCACATTTATTAGTATTACTTTCGCAGTATAGAAAAAGTTTTATATGACTGTTGCAAAACCCGGCGATATTTCGGCTTAAAAATTCATATTTTGTAGCCTTGATATACAAAATAGATAAATCTTATTCCTGTATGTAGTAAATTACACTCTTGAACACGTTGTGTAGTTAGAATCTACGTTTTGTGGGTATTACTAGATACTGAAAAAATGGGTTATGGTATAACGCGCGTCTGTGTCAACACCTGCGCCTAAACCGTTCCGTACCTAAAGCGTCAATCGCTTAAACGAAACGAATTTCTTCAAAATTGACACAACCAGATCGATCTCGCCGAACTTTAGGCCCTGCGAATTTGAAACGGGTATTTTATTTTGAAGGTCCTTTACACGAAACCTCAACACTTTCCAAATTGTCACAAAAGTAGCATCAAATTGTTGAAGGAATTCTTTCGGAAAGAGCAAATGTACACATAAAAAATGGCGTTGGACCTATTTTCGTTGAATTCACTAAATTTTTGATATTTTTAAAAAGTTAATTTTTTTTTCAGCGACTTCCTGAAACTACAATATTGAAGATAAGAGAGTTGTTCCACAATGATATCTGTTCTTCAAGGAGTGAATAAGATCATGTCATGTACAATTATTCGAAAATATGAATAGTTTTCACGTAATTTTGCATGAAATACAAGTATAAACATTTTTAGAAAAAATATTTTTTTGAAAAACATTAGACTTGTACTTTTAGCAGCTAATGAAGTATATTTGTAAAGTGTAGCATATAAAATGAAATTATTTACTCCGTGTAGACATTATGACTTACCATAACACAAAAATAGTAAGACACACTTCGAAAATCTGTAACACAGATTATGCTTATTAAAATTACTACTATTCACTGAAAATTAATTAATAATCTCATTAGAATGTCCACATGCATTAGAGCCAATTTGGTTATTCAAACGCTCTTTTGCATAGTAATACTTGTGCGCTCCAATTTAGGAGACCTGTTTAACCGTTGCAAGACGTTCCAAATTGAGCAAATTTCCCCTGTAACGATTGAAATTCGCTTAAAAACCATAATCTTAATTTTTACAACTTAAAAATATGGAATTTAGTTGGGCATTCCGCCTTTTAGATCTTTATCGTGTTTATGTCTGAGGTATACGCACGAATATAAATCGTGCGTACGATTTTCGCAGAAAGGGAGATCGATCCCAAAGAGTATATATCAGAGACGGCACTCAATGTTAAACGGAGAACCCTTATTTGCCCAACTTCCGGTGCCGCCATATGCACATGTCTGGATTTCTATTGGGCAAATGAGCAGCCAATAGCGTAGAAGTAACCGCAAAATTAAAAAAAAACAGTTACGCGGGAGTTTTAAAATTTCACTCCCCATTCCTTTAACCATAACTTATAAAAAGCAACAAAAATAATTGTAAGGATTTTATGGAAGGAAAATGAGAAATTATAGTAGTATAATCTAGCATTTATTGAGCATATTGACATTATACAATTTTATAATTTCAATAGTATTAACAATTTTGTATTATAAAAGGCAATAAACACAACACACCAGCCCCAACATGCAACTTTGCAAATATGCTTGCTTGGAAACTGCCAAATTAATGTGAATAGTACTTTATTATACAGCACTATACATGAACTATATGAACAGTGCTTAAAAGAAACAAAAGAAAACATTACTACATCTTTGCTCTGAAACAGGCAGTAAAAACTTTTGTTTTCATAATTTCCAAATAAAGTGTCATAGTAAAATAGGCATTCCAAATTTGTGAAAATGACCATCTTTTACAGAATTAATTTAATCCTGAAATCAAGTTCAAATTAATTAGAATTTTCCAAAAACATGTGGGAAAAATAGTTTATACAATAGACCTGAATTAAATGACAAAGTACACACTGAAATTAATACTTCATTATTTATGTAAACCACTACGAACTGTTAGCTTAGAAGAGGTATCTGCAAAAACTTTGTTGAGAATTAAGAAAGTCATTCACAGCACATAACAATAATTCTTTAAAATTTTCTCTCTTGAGCTTTGACTTCTCAAAGAAACTTTTAAAAACAAAATAATCACTTCACGTTAATTTACATTATTGGGGTATACTTTTAACATTAAAAATAATAGATCAACATTATTTTCACTCTTATGAATCATTTCCATTTTTAACTGCAAAAATTCAGATTATCAGCAATAACTTTGTTTTTCTTATCAGTCTGCCTGCATTACCAATGTAATGAATATCCCCTAATAATAAAGTAAGCACAAAAACAAGGCTAGCAAATGCATCTGCCACTTGGTGTAGCAGCATGCTGAAAGACAGTAGTACCTGTAACAATCAAGAATAAATTGTTATCAACACACTATGGTTTCAATAGCATGCTTCTATGTGCATTTCACACCCATGCAAAAAACTTACGTTTTTCAGTATGATCAACTGCCTGTGCAAAAGGATCTGAAAATTTAAAAAATGTTGGTAGAAACTCTCCCTTCAAACTATCTACTATTGTGTAATCAAAATTAATATCACAGAAACAAAATCGTATGCTCATTTGCTACCTCAAACAAATCTGCCCTGTTTGAAGCTCTATTGCCAACAGGGAGAGATGAACTATACTCTGAATTTAACTGTGCCCCTGACAGGAATCAGCAGTTTCGCTGCAATCCAATCGGGAGCATGTAGTCTCCAAAGTGATGCCACTATGGTTTATTTATTTATTTGTCAAAAAAACAGTAAAAACTGTATATGACGTGTGGGGAAAGAAATTTACCTGCGCACATTTTCTTGAGGGCCAGAAATTTTATTAAAAAAAAATTTAGAAAATAATCATTTTATAAAAATAAAGATATTTGAAAAATGTTTTTTCCCGAGTTATAGAAAATCAATTTCAACTGTAAATGAACTACAAGCAAAAGGAGTGCTCAACAAAACGTGCGCACAGTGAAGCTACATTTACGTCCAGAAGCAAAACAAGGGGCCATCTCAGCATTTGCTCAATGGATCAGGGAAACTGGACAAAAACCTGATCGAGATGGGGGTCATTGACCCGGAAGCTGAAGTACATTACTTGTTACAGGCGTATTAAATATTTTTTTAAATGTATACAAAGCAAACATAAACTAATTCATTATATATCTTTGTTTTGTTACATTAAACATTATTTTTCTTTTTCACGATCAGTATAGTCTCTAATTGTATAGAAACAGTTTTGCAGCAGAAAAGATTTTACTTTTAACTTAAATTTGTATACCGACTTTAATTGTTTTATGTCATCTGGCAATGCGTTGTAAAGTAACGTACATGTATTGTATGTTGATTTCTTGTACTGAGCTCTTGATACTGACACTTGATGCACGTGATTTCTACGGCGTGTGTTGTAATTATAAATATCAATATTGCATGAAAATATGTTCCCTCCGTTAAGTAGGTCATTTTTGACGGTGGACATGGTGACGTTAAAGCTCCCGATTGGATAAAACTGTCAAAAGCTGATTCCTGTCAGGAGCTCAGTTAAGAAAACCGCAGTTTACAAATGTAAAAAAATAAAAGTTAAACTGTGCTATATAGATTAATTCTATTACAGATACAGATTAATTATACTTAAAAAAGGTCTCACCAGTTACAGCCATTGCAGTTGGTGTCACCTCAACTGGTTCAAAGGATCTGAAATTGAATATAATTAACAAGAAATTCCACAATTTAGAATTTAATTATTTAAATGTGCCTACAAGGTAAAACACTTACCACAAATACTGCCACCAAATGTACAGGGCATAATTACTCCAGACACAAAAAGTACAGTGTGACACTTCTACAGAAGGCTCTGCAAAGAAAGAACTTCTGGTGAGATACACTTCATTCAAATTATTAAATATTTGATTGCAATGAATATTGCCACTAACTGTTCTCTGAACAAATAAATTCTACCGAAAATAACTCTTACCATTAGCAACATCTAAAATTTGTGGTGCAATTCTTTCAACCCTGGTATCTGAAATTCAAAATAAAAATTAGAAAATCACTTTACGACGCAGTATTGAAATATCTGAATGCACATCGAAGAAAACGGAGAACTTACTTCTTTCTACTGGACCGGTTTCTCGCAAAGGGGATTTCGTGATTCCGAAAATTTTATTGGATCAGCATTATCAATGGTCTCTGATTCGCAGATACATGCTGTTCCAGAAAATGCTCTTTGCATATAGTCTTACTAATGCTTCTACGAGCATTTTGCTAGAGCTGGTTCTGAATACATTTTAGCCATTCTCTGCATCTAAAACGAATATATTTATTTTACAGACTTATTTTAAAAAATGCTAGTAAAAAAATATCAGCATTAATCAACAAACTTCATGCATAAAAACGTGATACGACTCACCTTTTTCTCGCTCCAAAGAAAACCAAAATGGCGCGCTTCGATGGCTAATTACCGTTTCGAATTTGTGCAATTTGGCACCCAGCATCTTCTCGTAGCGATAATACACCCTTCAGACAATGCTATTCAACAGTATATCATTAAATTTCTTTCCTAAACGTAAAGTAACTGGTCGCTAGAAACCGTTAATGGCCTTTTGCACGTAGCCCACACACCCAAGAGGCAGAAAGCCAACGGAAATGCAGAACCCGTCTTGACCCGAGCCAGCGATCTGTGCAACTGAGTAGTTCACAGCTTCATCGCCAGAGCGAGTTGGTGGCGAACAGACATGGGCATATGGCGTCGCCGCGTCACAATTCAAAATTTAAATAAGGACCGGAAGTGGCCTATCTAGTGACACAGGACTGATCGATCCGATCGATCTTATGCACATTTCTCGATTTGGATCTTTAATTTTTAGTGAATAACTAGGTTAATAAACCGACCCCCTCCCCCAAAAAAATTGGTTACTCTTTTCTCCTCTGTGTCGCGGATCCTCTGTAGAACAGACATCTCACGTTGGTCATTCTGATTTCTTACGCAATTCTAATATTACGTGTACATTGCATAATGTCTGTGACGTAATTAATAATAAAGACTAATAAAGTAATGAAGTGGCAAAACTTAAAACATTAAAAAAAATAATTCAATCAATGTCAAATAAAAAGTTAATAATCAAATGAAGCAAATACGCTCTTTTCAAATGGACTATGGGCAAAGTAAATTTTCAAAGAATGGAAACCATCAAGGACGGGGATTGAGCACATTTCTGAGCTCATAATGCGAACCTCTTTTACTCTGCTTTTTGAGTCCAGCAAGTAAGAAAGAGAAAGGTATAGCTCTCAGAATGTTATGGCATCCTTTTCTGGATATCGGAGAGGCTTAAAAGGCAGCAGCCTCGCATAAAAGTCCTTGTTTATTTTAAAGAATAAAAGGAAAACCACGTCCTCGCCGCCCACCAGGGGCCGTAGCGAAAGGAGGTACCTCCTCGATTGCTTGCCACACCGGTTCTGTCGGACTGCGCTTGTCTTAGTCGCGGCTCAGAACGCTCACTTCTCTCTGCTTTAGTGCTGGTTTGCCCTTTGCGTCAGTCGCTAACGAAGAATTTACGAATGCACTTGGCTCAGGACTCTGCATAAGTAGTTAGTGTTTATCTAATATGTGAAACCAAAGTGCACTTGCGGAACAAGTTATCTAGTATAATGATTTCTATTTTGGAGGGTTTTGCTTCTTAAATGCGTTAGAGTGATTTTGAAAAGCATGCAGCTATCGGCAATAGTCAAACGACGTCTCGAGTCATATTGAAAATCTGTAAATTCGATTTTGAATATTTTTTGATTGTGATGTTATCTACGAAGTTTTAAGTTCATAACTTAAGTTTATTAAATAACCTTTACGAAATATTTAAGTAAGTATAACATATAACTTGTCGCATTCAGGAATTCTCTAGAGATCTGTAGCAGTAAATGTGACTCAACTACTGAGCGAGATTGTAAAGCAATTAGAATAAAGAAATGAAATGAAAAAGAAAGAAATCTACTTTACGCGATAGCTTTCTATGGGCACCTCAGCAATCACAATGCACCTCAGCAAGCAAAGATAGGTGAGCATCAATGTACCAGCAGGTTAAGCACTTACTTAGGATCCTTTTGGATAGGGACCTGTAGAAATTGTTTTTACACAAAATTTTTAATTAGTTCATAAGATATAATTGTGTTATTTTTTGCTCAAATAAGTAGTTTAGAGAAAATTATATAATGCTTCAAAACCACGTTCCTGACATTTTGACGAAAATGCGCGTTTAGTGGGTCACTGTTACCCGAAAAAACGAAAAACACGTTCTGGTTAGTGCTGTGAAAAGACGGGCTGACAATTTTTGGCAATGCTTTTTCGGTATCTATGACAGTGAGGGTCCATGGGGCACGACCATGCCGTCCTCACCAATGCCTATTTTTTTAAAAAAATCTGTTTATTGAAAATAATTATCATATTATCACGCCCAAAACAGTATTCCCAGTTGTAAATTTACTCGTTCACTTTTTACTTTCTCGTATACTATACGTACGTATGCCCGTATACTATAAGTCGTTTTTTCGCGCAGCATTACATATCTTTCCCTGTAGTATATAGTACTATAGTATAAAGAAAGTTCTGTAATGCTGCGCGAAAAAACGGTGGATTTTCGGCGGAAAAACTCATATTACAGGGCCCCTGTAACGAAAAAGTGGATAAATCCAGTTGCTAAATTAAGAAAAAAATCTCCTAACACGTGGTGCAGCACGAATCCCTGTTTTGTGGGTCCTTGATACCGAAAAAACAATTGAAAGCATAACGTCTGTTCGTCCGTCTGTCCATCTGTCCGTCCCTCTGGTCTGTGAATAACACTAGCGACTAAACCGTTCAGCCGATATTCTCCAAAATCGATACTCCCCGATCGATCTGAATGATCTCGCAGCCCCTTGATTTTCAAACCGATACTTTAATTTTTGGGGGTACTTTACATGAAGCCCCTGGGACATTTTCAAAATTTTCAAAAAAATGTCGCCAACAATTTTGACAAAATTTTGTTGTTGGGTAGTCTGAAGGTCATTTAAGAGAATGACGTAGGTCATGTTGGTTGAAAACTCTGATTTTTCGAAAATTAAAAAAAATCAATATTTTTTCGGCGTCTTCCTACAACTACAATTATCAAGATTCAATTTTTTTCCCTAATGAAACGTGTTCAAAAAAAAAGGTCTTCAAGTAAGGTCATGTTCAAATTTTCAAAAAAAAGTATTTTTTTCGAAAAATTGTGTCAGACAATTTTTTCTTTTCTTTAAACAATTTTTTCTTAAAAACCGCACAAGGTTTTTTGATTAAATTGAGACCTGTGATAGCTTAAGAGATACCTTAAGAGAGTGATGCGGGTTTCATGTTTGTAAAAATGCCTGATTTTGCAAAAAGTTTTTAAAATTAAAAACTGTTCAGCCTGTTTCTACAACTACAATTGTGCAGTTACTATTGCATTTCTTAATAAAATATGCTCATCAAAAACAAATTTTTAAATAAGGTCATGTTGAATTTTTTGAAAATATGAGTAGTTTTCTATAATTTCATGACAAACATAATAGCCGCTGCAAATTTACTGCGCTTGAGACAGCTGAATGCGTCGTAAATTGGAATTTGCAAATTTGTACATTATTTCTTTGTTCGTTTCTTACATTCGACCTTTTGTTATTCATTTTCAATTAATTATTTATTTTGAAATATTTGAAATAAAAATTAATAGCTCTAAGAATAGCGACAATGTAAGTAATGCAACAACGGAATTCCGTTTCGCGCTCGCGAATTTCTGTGAATTACGTATCATTGTTGTGACCTGATGGAGCTGTATGAAAACGAGTTATAATTGTCTAATTTATATTGATATTTGCAGGAAAATATTTAGTTTTCGCACCAAATGCTGTACCATTTGTAGTGAGTAGAGTACTTGTTGCATGGTTCTAGAATACTCTTCTCTAATCATGGCCCTATGAAATGCATTTCTATATTGTCCAGGGTATTAGTCTTCTTTTTCCAATACTGATTACAAAACGTTTGCATTCTATTTTTGTGTTAGTAGATGTTAGATGTTAGTAGCGCAGAAAGTGTAATATTTCAATGCTACGTAGCTGTTTCCAATAACCCGGGAAAGTATGTGCTGTTGTAGCACCACTAGTTTCAATTTAATTTATAGTAGCAACATCAATAGTCATTCGCGACTATTGCCTTTCACAAGCAGCTGCAGGAAGTAGCAGTGTTCAATGATAATTACAATATTCACAATAACAGTAACAGCAATATTGTGGCAGAAGACATAAAAAAGGGCCACAGGAACATTTATATATTCGGTTGCAATTAGTACATAATACAATTGATCTAAAAATCGAAACATTACATTGGATATGAAGAGAGAAGGCATTAGATTTCATTAAGGATTTTCGACTCTTTACAAGATTTTATGACTTTTTTCTGGGGACGTCGAAATTGACTCAAATACTTCTTCCCGCAGAAAGAGTTTATTTGTATTTCAAAATGGGCATTGATTAACTAGTTGTTGTTAAGACGAGTGGAGATGTTGAAATATTGACAAATGGGAGTGGCGTTTGGTTAAATAGATGTATATGACTCAATTTGTAGTGAATAGTTCTAATTCTACATATTTCTATTTGTTCCTCTCTCCCCCTCTCTTCCTCCCTCCCTCTCACTCTTTCTCTCTTTCTCCCTCCCTCTCTCTCTCTCTCTCTCTCTATATATATATATATATATATTGTGATATACCAAAATATATAATATTTTGTTAATAATATTGGCTGTAAATGGGTTGGACAGAAGGGTATGCAAATGGCGATATACAGCCTTAGCAACGCCGGCGCAGTGGTTGGCAAGGTCAACAAACTGCATTCAGGCCTTGAAGAGATGGGGGCGCTGGCTAGATAGACAAATAAAATAATGTGTGATTGGTCTGAAAAGGAATGACTGTCGCGGGCGTGGCTACTTGGTTTGATAAGGGATGAATGGATTGGCTAAGGGAGAATAGACTGTCTAATTTTGTCGTTTTGTTTTAAAAAAGAGGAACGAAGGGCGGATACCGAAGCGTTGAGGGCGAAAGAACAGGGAGAACTGGACATTCTGATAGTGATCGTCGAGTAGTAAAGATCGCTCGCGAGATCAACGCTAGTGAAGTAGGACTTGTAAGTTTCGAGTGAGACTCAATAGTTTTTCGGAATCTGGAAGTTGATGTGCAACGGGAAGTTCGAATAGGACTTTGAAAGTTTTTTCATATATTGCGGTTTTGGACTTTAATATTTTACCACTAGTTGGGGAAGACTAGGAATTCTGAATACCAATTAAGAACTGGTAGATATTCTAGTCAGTGAGGGCTGGATGCGTCGGCAACGTCGCAAGATTAGAAGAGAGAAGCGGAACTTGGGATCGCCTACATTCAAGTGAGAAGAGACTGCGGGGCGTCGGCGACCAAGACGGTAAATAAATACTGCAGTACAAAAGATATATATTTTAAAACGAGGTCATGACCTAAGGACAAAACAATTGTTAATATTGTCAAATAAATTGTTGAATTTTTTTCTTTTGGAAATGAAAGATTTTTATTTGGTCAATCAAAATTTGTTAAGTAGTTAGAAGTAAATAATTATTCCCTTTCAGATTCCTCGCCATACTGTAGAGTTGGCAGATCAAGTAATCGGCTCTCTAGGCGATAGCGATTATTCATAACGGGACCCATTGACCCAACTAGCCGGACATTTATACATTTGTTGAAATTAGCTGTGGAAGCATTGGTCATTTTTAATTAACGTAACCTGTTCCTGGCGCCCAAAATTTTAATATAAATTCGGAACGGGTCACGATTATAACCATTTTAGATTAATGATGCCAACGATCTCGTAAGAGTCTATGACGAGACGTTGTCGGTACATTTCAATATATATATATATATATATATATATATATATATATATATATAATATAATTTGCATTTCTTTTTAATTTAAATAAAGGCTCTAGCCGGATAAGATGGTAAAAAGTGCCCCCGCTTGAAATCGAAAAGTGAATCTTTCCTGAGGATTGTGACCACGAAAAACATTTTTTCATGGACTTTTGAATTCCTGCACCCCTCACATCCGCCGTAATAACGAAAAACGTGTTTTTTTTAACTTTATTTTTTTCACTGACTCCGCCGCATGAGTTTTCATGGAAAATAATGGGTATTGATGTAAAATTTACTGAATTTTTCAAAAATATTTTTTAAAAATGTATTAGCCGCGAAATTCAACCTTTTTAGTGGATTTGAAAATTTTGAAATTTTTTTAAAGAAAGTTGTTATTCTACCGGGAGCACGAGAAAATTCTCAAATGTTGCCCTAAAAATCATCAATCTTCTGGAATTTTTTCAGATTTTTTATGATTGGTGCGCCATGTCTAAAAAAATTAAAATACGTATTTTCGTCCCATTCGGCCTATTTTCATGTACACAGGACAGGAACGGTTTTGAACTGCGTAGAACTTAGAGAGCAGTGGTAGGAGGTGGGCGTGGTGGGATAGTTCTGCTCTATAAAAGACGCCATTTCATTTACTCAGTCCCTATGGAGCATTGGGACAAGTACGTCGATTGTCTATGACAGAGAAGTAATGAGTCTATGACAGCTACGCAGCGATTGTTTCGGTCACGGTTCAATATTGGTCGACATGGAGCTGTTCCGAGCCGCAATACAATCCTTATATGGGTGAAGAAATTCAGATCGACAGGAAACATAATGGCTAAGAAGTCTGGCCCGAAACGCAGTGTAACGACACCAGAAATAAAGGCTAAGGGAAGCGGTAGTCAGAAGTCCAGAACGGTCAGCTAGACGTCATGAAGGTGAGCTACGAATCAATCGTGAATCGATTAGAATAATTTTGTGTAAAGAAGTAAAATTCCATCCTTACAAAATGCTAAGTCGCCCAAAATTGCCAAAATCACCCAGATTTACCAAATAATCCCCCAATTTGCCGACGACACGGCGCTAGTTTTCTCAGGACCTGATCTATACAAAATACGTAACACAAAGCAACTGTATCTAAATCTAATTGATAGCTGGGCCGCTAAACTAAAAATCCAACTTAACCCATTAAAAACCACTTCCAAAATATTTACCCTCAGAACTTACACTTCTCCAACTCCCTCACATTAAAACAACACACCAATAATCTGTCATCCACAGAGCACAATTAAATATCTTGGACTCAACAGAAACACGAAAATTAACTGGAAAAAACATTTACAAACTAAGTTTGTCGAGTAAAAATAAAATTACAGCTAAAACCTATTATCAACAAAAACTCCTTACTACCACAGAGCGCAGCCATAATAATATAGGCGTGCCCCATCTGGATTAAAGCAGCAAAAACATCCACCAAATTTTCCAAAATCAGTATCAAGAATAATCACTAACGACCCTTGGTTTGTCACCAACGACCAACTCCACAAAAAACTATCCATCGAACCAAATTACCCAACCATATTAATTACCTCGCCTCCAAATTCTATTTCAATAATGCATTACACCTCGCCCGAAATCCTATACCACCAACCCGAATTCAAAACAAATTCCCTTTCCTGAAAAAATTCACTGAAATTGACAATTAACAGAAGTTCCTCGTCTCTGTATAGATGAAGCATAGCATGTAAGTTAGTAGTAAGCATCCTAAACATATTAGTCTTTGTCCAATATGTAATATTCTATCTTCATTAATTTTAGGATTTGTATCCTCGTATCCAAAAATAAAATTCAAAAATTCCGCTGGCCTTAGTGTGTTTGCATTGTATCTTCCGTGAGACAAGTAATAAATTATGGCGTCAATGTGCAAGCAACATCCAATTGTACGAAGACAGTTTGCTCAATCGCAACAATATCTTAGTTTTCCTGAAGATCCAATGGTATGAGGTTTGTATTCCACAAAGCATTTATAGGTTTTTCGTTATGTGCCGTGAACGGACTTCGAATTTGAGGATGGTTGGCTTTAATTTTAAATATTGTAAATCGATGTTGTTTTATGTAAACATTTCTGCTAAATATGAAATAGCCTGACCTAATTGATATGTTTCAGAAAAAAATCAAATCTTCTTCCGTGAGTTCTGTAAAATCAGGAATATCTGTTAGAGTTACATTTTTGAAATCGACTTTTCGTCGGGCCCATCTTTGTTCTTCGACTTCGTTGGCCAGGGTATTAGTTGTAGGTTGTGGAAGTAACATTCGCTGAACAATATCTTCTGTTCTGCTCATATCGTTAATCATTCTTGGACCAAAAAATTTGTTCAAATAGCATGCTATTTTATAATACAAGCCTTCCTTTGGTAATAATTTGTTGTCTAATTGGTGATGCAAGAGTTTATATTTTTTAGCAATGACTCCGTGAACTGCTTCCACAACCCAGCAAATCTTCGTTACGAAACGGGAAGAATTAAATTCCTCATTTGTTAATTGCTTTCGATTGCCTTTCAGTGCAGGCATAATAACAATGTACTTTTTTATCTTCTAAATCTTGTTTGGCGTCTCTAAAACATCTGTCTACTACGCAAAAGTCTCCATCAAGTAATAAGTTCTTCAGCCCATGTGGGTCGGATGTTACTTTTGTCATAATCGTAGCATCGTTTTCAGTGGCATAAAATGGTCCCAAAATATCCGGGGAATTGAAAAATAATTTTTTCTACAATTATAGCACAAAACATTATATTTATCTCGCCGTTAATTTTCTTTTACAATTCTGACTTCTCTTTCATTTCTAATTTTAGTTTCTTTTCTACAAGTTTTGCGAATGAACTTCATACATTTGATACATTTTCTATCGTCTGTAAACTTAACCTTTGTGCTAGGTTCACCATTCTTGTTATTCGATGACATCATCAAGCTCTAAATAAATTATAATTATAAATTATAGAGACAATTTTATAAAATTATATATTAACTTAAGTAACAATATTTTCAGTCACATTTTAAAATAATATACTCGGCATTCCCCTGTTCCAGCTCGTTTTCACATTATTGCGCCATTGTTTAAAAATAGAAGAGTAACTCGGATAATCTCCTCCCCCATACGTCACATGCAGTTTCTACTGTTTTTTGACCAAAGAAATCAAATCGATTCAACAATGAAAACTTTATTTTACATATCAGGAAAATACGTGGGCATCTGTGGCATGCCCAACGAGTTAATTAGGGACTTTGGGGTGGCATCTGAGACATGCCCTACGAGTGGTAGGCCGGAGCACATTACGTACTGATACGAGCTAGTAGCCATTATTCTCGTGGGATCTCTAACATGCCGTAAGAGCTGTAGAAGATGCATTATGCGCTTTGCTTACGAGTGCAAAGGGTTAGGCGAGTGGCTACTGCTGGCAATAATAGTGTTGCTAGATATGATACTGAGGAAACGGATATAAGTGACAGTGGAAAAGATGTAGATGATGCGAGCAGCGCCAGGCCATCACATGAATTTGGTGTTCCTCCACTACCGAACAAAGACACTAAAGTAAATTAATTCTTAATCAAGTTCGCTAGCACGTATGATGCGGTAGGCTAATGCTTCTGGTATGGGCGGACGCGCGGGAGTGCCGCCTCCTGGCTCCCTCCCCACCACCTTCAGCTACTCCCTCTACTCGCGAATCCCAGCGGCCACCCTGGAAAAATCCAGCTTTCCATTATCGTCACTTACTTAAAAATATTACGGAAATGATTAAAAGAAAATAATGAAGATGTTATTTTTGAAGAAAAAAAGGATAAAAAAAGGTGAAGTTAAGTGTAGAAAGATAAAAGTAAGTTACTGTTTTGATATTTAAGCTTTTAAGTATTTTTTAATATGATAGAAAATCTGTTTAATCAGTTATTTATCTTGTTAGTATACACCACTGCATCTAAAATTCTCAAGAAATTCTCACTTAAATTAAAGTCAATTCTTTATAATTGATAATTTTTCGAACTTCTCAATTTATTAAAAATAACTGAACAAAATTGTTCACCATCTGGTGCGATTATATCTAACGGTCGAACTATTATTGACAAAATTCTTTACTGATATTAGCCTTTTAATATTGCAAATACCGTGGCTAGAAAACAAATAATATTGTAATTACATGTTTCTAGAAGTTCTATATACATGAAAATACGCCAAATGGGATGAAAATATGTATTTTAATTTTTTTAGACATGGCGCACCAATCATAAAAATCTGAAAAAATTCCAGAAGATTGATGATTTTTAGTGCAAGAATTTGAGAATTTTCTCGTGCCCCCGTTAGAATAACAACTTTTTTTTTAAAAATTTCAAAATTTTCAAATCCACTAAAAAGGTTGAATTTCGCAGCTAATACATTTTTAAAAATTATTTTTGAAAAATTCAGTAAATTTTACATCAATACCCATTATTTTCCATGAAACTTCATGCGGCGGAGTCAGTGAAAAAAATAAAGTTAAAAAATCACATTTTTCGTTATTACGGCGGATGTGAGGGGGGCAAGAATTCAAAAGTCCATGAAAAAACGTTTTTCGTGGTCACAATCCTCAGGACAGATTCACTTTTCGATTTCAAGCGGGGGCACTTTTTACCATCTTATTCGGCTAGACCCTTTCCTATTTTTTATAAAGTTCACTGGCTCTGAGCATGAATCACACGTTGTTCCACCTGACTTTTATTAAAATCTCAATAAGTTCCCAAACATCATTGAGCGTATTGAGGAAGTTATTACAGGACCATTGATGTCTTCTTCATTAGGCAAATCAGCCTCTAATTTTGCAATTTCACTCCGAAGAATTCGTGCATCTTTAGAAATTCATTTATCCACAAGTGTGCTGTCAATATGATGTTGACAGTTTATCTATCATGATAACTATTTCAAGGTTGAGAGTATTGTTGGAACGCGAGCTAAAAAAATTATTCTTTTTAGATGAATCAATTTGAAGGCTGTCATCAGGGAACAGATTTCTGCACCAGTAAGGTACATACAAGGAATCTGATGTTTCTTTGTAGTATCACAATTAACAAGGGATGCACCTACTCCACTGATATTTTTAAAGGCACTGGTATTTAATATGTGGTAACCTTCATTATTAGTGTTGTAGAATTCAGTAGATTCTAAGATCCGCTTGTTCCTGGTTAAAGAGCATTCCTGATGTCTAGTTAAAGTTAGATCAAATTGTATACCTGAGAGTGTCCAAGGTGGGACGTTAGACTCGTAATTTTTTTTCAGTTTGAATTTAATGTTCTGCAGCTCTTCAAAATGTTTCTTACTTTCTCATACAATCCTGTGTAGCGAGGACGATCAATATATTCACGGAGTTTAGAGTTAAGGTATTTGACCTAGGTAATGGAGTTCTTAGACGAAACAGGTTTGAGAGCATACTTTAAATAATATCAGATATAAAAGGTTAAGTTCTTTAGTGCCTATAATGATACTTCCGATGGGACTACTACAGATGCATCCCATGCGTATTCTAAGATATTTGTTGTGTATAACATCCAGTTTACTGTCATTATTTGTGATAGTCGAAGCACATATTAAACAGCTCCACAGTCAATTTGGAATTGTATTAATGCTTCACAGAATAACAAAAGAAGGTTCTTATCAGCTCTCCGATTATTGTAAGAAATACATTTCAGGATGTTCATTATTTTCTTACAATCATTGACAAATGCAAAGATCAAATACAAATACTCGTTAATTGTTTTTCTCATACTAACAATTAAAAATTAAGATATAAATAATATGTCTGGAAGTCTAAACTAAAATTGCTCCCCCTTGCTGAAACACTTTCTGGATCCACCGCCGATAACTGACCACCAAAACTGACAAGCATAATGTAATATTAAATGCAATTTTAATATACACAATCGAACGAAAGATTTACTAGAACGGTTCTCAATTATTAATTCAATGTCAATACTTGGTTTGTAAACTTTGTGATTGGTCAGTAATCTGTATCATAATGAAATGTGTATGAGTATCATAATGAAATGAGTATCAGTATCCAACGGGTTGCAGCCTTCAATGTCAGAGTTATAGCACAATACGAGTAGAAAAACATCTTCTTTTTTTGCATCAGGGATTTACAAACCGTGTTTTGGTTAAAATATCGATAAAACATTTCCTGAAGATTTGCATCACTTTCTCTGTATTATGTATTCAACAAGGTAAAATGTATTTAAGGTAAATTATGAAAATCTTAAAACTTTGAAAGTAATTTATGTTGAGAAAGGAAAATAGAAAATAAAAAACATTGTTGCTATGCCAATCAAAGCTGTTGAACATTATTATATCAGCGTTGTTAAGCACATTAATGATGTTCAAACAAAAGGTCTTTGTTGTAGCAGTCTGCTTGTCTGTAGAAGCACTAGTATTAAATTCAAAAAAGTTATAGTTTATCTTGTCACTCACTTTCATTACATATCTTTATTATTTCTGTTACAAAGCGACCTCGTAATTTGGACATGCTACTTTATTCAGCCCTCGCGGCAGATCACTGTTTCGTACATTAATGGAAATGGAAATTATATCGCTGACATAAGAGTCCTTGTCCATTTATAAGAATCAATCAATTAAATTCAAGTGTATTACTGTTATATATGAGTGTGCTCCCCCCCCCCCCGAGAGGCAACAAAAATATTTAAGACGGAGAAAAAGAAATGTGCAAATTCGGTAAATCAGGCCCTCTATGCAACACGCAACACACGCTGCAACACATTTTATCGTCATGCGTAACTAGGAAACGATGCGTTGTAGGGCCTCAACGATACATTTTCATTGCCCTGGATACGTGATGTGTTATTTATACCTTTATCTACAAAATTACACTTTTTACTTTCCTGTATTAATACGTATATAAGAAGTAATATACGTAGTAAAGGGAAAGTTATGCAATGATGCGGAAAATCTATTTCGAGATTTCAAAAGAAATACATGTTTTGGGGTCCCCTGATACCGAAACACTGATTTTTTTTAAACGTCCGTCCGTCCGTCCGTCTGTTTGTTTGTCTGTCCGTCTGTCCGTCAGGCCCGTCGTGAACAACACTAGACTATGAATAGAATTTTGTCCAAATTGAAGAAACTCCTGTCGACATGACCTCTGACAAAGCTCTGAGATTTTGAAAAACATTAATTGCTTTTAAGGGGTACTTTACATAAAGCCACCCGGACACTTTCAAAATTTTCTCAAAAACTGCTCCAAATTGTTTCTTTAAACTTTTCGTAGGGGTAGTGCCTAAAGAACTCAATGAGATGACATAAACATCAGTTTGCTCTATTTTTTTCTTTCAAAAATTACGAAAATGTAATTTTTCGATTTGCCTCTCACTTCGTTAATATTTACATCAACGGAGATTTGTTCACATTATTGCATTAACGAGTACATGTGGTTTTAATAAAAAATAAAGGTTTTGTCGAAAACTCAACGGTTTTCTTTTCAAATGAGTTCAAAATTCCGCATTTTCAGAAACGCTCAAACGCAATTTTCTCATAAATAGCTCAATTTCTTTTCAAACTTTTCGAATGGATAGTGCTAATTACGCCCTAGAATATGACGCAAAGTTAATTTGGATTTTTTTTTGTATTTTCAAAAATTGTAGAAATGTAATTTTTTTGAAAGATCTCTCACACCATTAATATGCACATTTCCAGCAATTTGTAAATACTATTGTATTTGTGAGTTCAAATGGTTCAAAGGACTTCAAATGAAGATTTTTAGAAAACACAAAAGATTCCTGTGAAAAAGAGCTTCAAATTCGAATTTACAGTTCCGCTTAAACGCCATTTTCATAAAATCTGCTCCAAATTTTTCAAAGAAAATTGCCATTTAGGATGAGGTTTTACTAGTCTTTAATATTTTAAAAATTATATTTCTGTTCTAATATTAGTAAACTGAAAAATTAAGAAAATGTCAAAAAATGTATGTTGGGCGGTTATAGATGGCAGCTGGCAAGAGTATCTGGTAAGTCCGAATAGCTAGCCGAGACCAAAGGAAATGGAAAACTAATACAGGAAAATTTTTGACATTCTGTTTCTGAGCATCACTAGTTTCT